>JAYMSH010000177.1:0-13373 GCA_036897905.1 Aragoa cleefii | reverse complement strand
ACAGTATCCTTAGAACAAATTCGCCCCCTCACCTATCGTGCATGAGGATCAAATGGACGCCTGTCTTCCAGGATACAATGGTTGAAACCAGCAACAAAATGCAAGGTCTTGCTGCTCTTGGCAAACAAACTGATGTTCGTATAATATTAGTGATGGTATGGTACAAGAGAGGTGATCAATTTATGCATGTTCCAGGTGATGAGGAGAGACTAAATATATTGTTGAGGAAATCATAACTGAAGAGTCTCAGGACGAGAAAGGTCAACAACTATCTCCAGCCGTTAACTTCATTCAACTTACCACATTAATATTTATTATTTGCAACTTCAGCAGTAGTCCAAATAATGAATTAGTTAATAGAGAAGATTAAGAGCCAAGAGTCTAATCTGTAACAAAAGAAAAATACCAAAATTTGATCAGGTCAGTTTAGCTATTTTTGATCCGTGCACACAAACCCATTTTATCTCTTAACTTTTGAGCGCTAATTCATCATTCACCCAATATCTGAATTGGACGAGTAACATACGAACTCGAAACTCTAATGAAGTAGCTTACGAATCAATACTTCACGTTCTTAATCAAATAATGATCAAGAATTAGGAGGAGTGGAAAATTTGGAACATCTGTTCTTCCAATGTACCTTTTCTACTACAATTTGGAAAGCTTGCTTACAATAAGTGGGATGTAATAGACAACCAAGCGGATGGAATGAGGAAGTAATTTGGATTGGAAAGAAGGGAAATAAACCTAAACAAGAGGTTCTTAAAGCTTTGTTTGTTGAAGAAATATGTGCTATCCGGAAAGAAAGGAACCAGATATGTTTTAATGATAGACAGAAGGACAAAGGGAAAATTCCGAGAGAAATTGTGTCAGTGGTAATGGTAAAAGCCATGAATAAGATAAAGCTGCAGGCCATTTGCAAAAAAAAAACTGGATTATTTTCCCCATTTTTGAATTTATTTGAATGTGCTTTTCTTGATTTGATTTCTCATTTGCTGAAAATTTGGGTGGTTAATTAACAGTTTGTGCAGGTGTATAGGTTTTCCCTGATGGTGAAGTGTAGGTGAAGTGAAGCAGGAAAAGAAAAATCCTATATACGTAAACAAGGAAATTAATATCCTTTAAAATCTATCACTCTACAGATTTTGTCCATAATGGCCCATCTTATTATACCTAGTGATTTCATTGGCTATCCTGGCTTTTACCTGGTATAACAATTTTTCATATATTAAAAAACACAAGTCTGCAAATCTGGAGCCAAAAGGGTATGGGTGGAACATAGCAGCCTGGGGTAAGGTGGGGAGCACAAGTTGAAGTGGGCGGGCAATGCAATTTTCCTCTATGAGGATAATTGTAATCCTGATTGTCTCATGATGCTATGCTCTCTCCTGATCCTGGAAATGCTATCTGGATGCATAGAATAAAACAAGTCATAGATGGGGCATGAAAATGAGGATAATTGTAATCCTTATTATCCCATGATACTGATAAAGTCTCATTTTACTACTTGTTGGCCATCTATGCATTGATCCACTTTCATACTACAACTTAAAAGGGAAAAGAGAGTCACTGGTAAACACAACAAAAAAGGTGTGTGGACAGGCAAAGGGATCGACTGAGTCTCCCTGATGTTACTAAGTATTTGATGGATTCTTTTCCCTGACATGGGGAATTTAATGGATAGACAATGTCTCCAAGTATTAACTGGTCTTGACCTCTAAGGAATAGTATGGAGTGAAAACAAAACAAGTTTAGGTTTTTAAGAGGGAGTATATATGCCTCTTAATCACTTTTTTTGAGAAATGATAACACATGATATTCCTTAGATTTGTGCGAATGGTCTTATAAAAAAGGAATCAGAGTATATATTGAATCCTATAGTTTGGTCTTGGTACTTATGTTTTGCGCTAAAAGCTGCAAGGAGCTCAATGCACCCGCTTTCCTCCAGTGGTTTGACTTACAAGTGAAGGAAAAATGGGATAAGCTATGGTACTATGTGGATAATAGAAGGGAAGGTGATACATGGCCTGACTACTGGATGGATGAATGCCTGGAAGTACAGAACATGGGCTGCACTTAGGATAAAAAGAGTGATCATAGTAGAAGGTTTTTGTAATGTTTGAGTTGGAAGAGTCCTTTTTGAATTTTCCATTGCAGTAATCTGACTTGATTGTAATAGGAACTACAGTTCATGCTAGATTGTAGCTTGGCTATCTATAAGGAATGAATCGAGAGTAAGTCTGCTTTTTTAACATTGGCCAAAGTTTGGCACTTGGAATAATAATTTTTCTTCTTCCCAAAAAACAAAATAATCAAGAATCAGTCTCCAATATATGTTAAAAAGGCACAAATTTACATCAATTTCCAACAATTAACAACCACCAATTGGGACCACAAAAAATCACTCGCTTTCCTTCCTTAATAAACGCGTAGAATAAAAATATAAACTACTTCGCAAGGCGGAGGGAGTATAGTGTTTTTAACCCAATTATTTTTAATTGTCACTATTTTTCATTCATTTTCGACATAAATATTTTTCTACAAGAAACTTTATTTCAAATTCTTGATATTTTAATGATTTTTTTAAGAAATATATGAAATAATAACCGGCGGGACTAATGGATTATATATTAATAACTACATAAGTAAATTTTTGCGGCGGTGGTCTCGTTTCCAAATTTCTTTATTGCAATCCGTCATGGATGTCGAGAGCAGCTCATCATCACCATCACCGGTGCTTCCAAAAGCATTTCTCGACTTCCTATCTCAAAACGGTCTGGATCCTTCCATTTACCTCACCTCCTCACACTCCCCCACACCTCGTTACATCAGGTTAAAACCCGACAGCAGCGAATCCGATATCCCCCAAATCGAAGCAGAGCTTAATTGCGTGCTGAAACAAGTCCACTGGCTGCCTAATTTCTATTATCTCCTGCCTGATATTCGAATTGCAAGCACCAAGCCCTATCAGCAAGGAAAGGTAACAACAACAACGCCTTGTTTGATTTCCTTGTAACATATTATTACTATAAGTCAAGTGGTAAGTGCAGTGCTCTTTCGTATCGATTATGTTGTTGTAGAGAGTAGAAGCTGGACTAGACGTTATAAAGATGTTTAGTGAAAGACATTTTTGCTTATCATATTTTTATTTATTTAATAATAATGATTCCATAATGTAGATATATGGCATTGATGCGGCGTCAGGAGCTGCTGTTTTAGCTTTGGGTATTGTGCCTGGAGATCACGTTATCGACTTATGTGCAGCGCCTGGTAATGTTTCATCAAGTGTTTAGTTTAGTTCTTATCGTGTTTACGATTCCGTTTAATGCTATTTCAGTTCAGTTATGGTTTTATTGATGTGTGCCGTACGTTAAATATGGTCCTGTAATGGATCATTTTGTGTATTTGGGAGGCGAGGACTAATAGAGAGTTTGAAGGCTTACTGTTCTCAGTCCAAGACTCAGGATTATTTTTTCTGGTTTACACTCGAGATTACTACTTTGCGTTGCACCCAGAAAAAAGAAAGAAAAAAAACTCATTTCTTATTAAAAGAAACTAAAATTGTAAGGTAGCTAATTGTTCTGCACTTGTTTATAATGCAAGTGTGAGCCTACTGGCTACCGATGTAGAATAATGACTTTCTGCACAATGTGGCCATTCACTATTTTATCCGATCTTTAGAGGTTCTTTTCATCTGTTAGTTTGATTAAAATATTTTTCCAGTTTAATTTAACGGCTTATATATAATTGCAGGTGCAAAACTTTGTATGATACTGGACCTTCTTGGATGTTCTGGTTCTGTCACTGGTGTTGATGTTGCTAGACATCGCTTAGCAGCTGCGATAACTCTTTTGCAGAAATATGCACTTGGCGATCGATGCCGGCTTTTTGTTGCTGATGGGACAAGTTTTTCGTTCATTCCATTGAGGGTCCAGTCAAAATCCAAATCATGTAATGGACCGCTAAAGGTTTTGGCTGTATTTATTTTTTATTTTGGAAAGACAGGTTCTAGTATGAATAATAGTTTCTTAAGAAAATCATTCTGTAGCAGGCAGTGAAGGGGTGGGAGGTAAATTCAGAGATATACAAGGAGTGGACGTCTCGAAGACCATGGAAAGAACGGAAGAAAGTAGCTAAAGCTGGGGAAATTTCTGCATCTAAAACATATTCACAAATTCAAGATCCAGAACTTTTATTTTATGGGCGTCACTCTGGGGTGGTTGGTTTGAGTAAATGCGACGTGTACCGAAGTGCTAATGGTGTAGAGATTTCTCAATTTGGCTATGACAAGGTACATTGCAATTTCTAAGTTTTCCGCGGGTTGTTTTCAGTTTTCTTTTCATCATTAATTATATATTTAACCACTTCAACAATTACACTTCTTGCCTTCTCGAAGTCTACCAATTTTTTTAAGTTTAGCTCAGGTTCTTGTGGATGCAGAATGTACACATGATGGTTCTGTCAAACATATTCAAAAGTTTGAACAATGGGGCTGGACAACACTGTCACGCCGTGTGCTAGATGCTGCGAGAACTGATGACCTGACAGTGCTTCAGGTAACGTGATATCTGCTTTCACTTTCTTGGAACAATTTTACTGGGTTCCTCATGAAAAATTCATTCAGGACACTCAATTCTACAAGAGTTACACAAGTACAGTGTAGAGAATAGTACTAATATATTGTGTAAAATGTTATTTACAAAACACCGTTCATATTTGTATAAATCAATTTGCCAGTTCTTATTTTATTCCTAATCGAAGAAGTAAGCTGTAATTAAGAATTAAGTACAATAATAAGAGTAATTGAGTGTATTATATAATGTAAAATCTAAAAGTCTTGGACCTTAAGAGCATTTTCGAACTCCTCCCTTAGTTCAATAACAACTGCGATAATATTTAGGACCTAGTTATAATTTCGTAAGACATATACATTTCATCGCATTCAACCAATACTTGGAAAACACTTGCGAAAGGTGACTATGGTGTATGATAGAATCTAGGCCGTGCAACCACCATTTATACCCTAAGTGTGGAGAGAAACTTTCGAGAAAACATAGAGAGGAACGATGTAAGAAATGGGACGCAGCGGACGAACTATTACAGGAGAATGGAAAGAAAAGAGAGGGAAGCAATATGGATGAGAGAGATAGTAAAAGGAGAAAAAAGGGATAGAATACCAAGAAAGGAGGGCAAGAAAAAATAGAAGAAAAAGGGAGTTGTGTTCGACAGTGGCAGAGGTTCGTTGGAGTGACTTCATTTTATCAGCGTTTATGTCTATTAGTTGGTTGAGTAGAGTTTCCACTTTGCTTCTTGTAATCGTAACCTATGTTTAATATATTTTAGTTCAAGAAAATCTCCAGATATGCTCGTAAGGCCTAACATAATTTAATTGCATGTAGCACTAAAGCGCAAATGCTTACTGGAGCTTTAGCACCGAGCAAAGTGCTTGTTTGTGAATATTTTTTGCCAAAATGATGACCATTGTCTATAGTTATGATGAGCGCGAACATAGATCCCCCCAGACTAGTTGAAGGTGGAAAGATAAAATTTCCTCAAGTATATACCATTTGATACCAGTAAAGCTCTGCACACTTAAGACTCCACCAAAGTTAACACTCAAATCATTAGAAATAGCACTAATTTTACACAGTTCACAAAACTCAAGTATCTTGTGAAAATATTTCAGGCAAAAGAATTAGAAAAGAAATATAGGAACGGAAAATTGTAAAAGAAAGCGCACAAAAGTACTCAGGAGAGGTAAGAAGAAAACTAGGAGAAAGGAAAATAGTCTCTCAATAAGCTGTATCGAGGAGTGTCATGCACAACCATGCCCATAATGAAATTTTTGAAAGTTTAAGAGGGTTTCTATTTATCTATTGGATTGCCCTAAAATACATATGACTATACACATAAAAGGCGCTTTAGCATGCGCCTTTTCTTTAATGAGAAAGCACATGACATTGATAAAGCCCATGTTAAGATGCTAGGCTTGCATTCGATGGGCTATAGTTCGCTCTATGCCTATAATTATTAGATTTTACGACTAAACCCCACATTTAAGCATCATTCCTCTAATAACTATTAATTCATCTTTAGTTACTTATAATTATTTCACAGAAACTAAAATTGTGATGCATATGATGAGACAACCATCTGTAGACGCAAAATTGCCAACTCGAACTTGAAATCTCCTATCTCTGCTAGAAAGAGATAAGTGATAACCACTATGCGACTTCGGCTGAGGCATATTTGTATTGGTTAGACTTAGTTGAGTATCCCATCATTCAGTGATTGGTCATTATGTATGTTGAACCGCCTATGACTTAGACAGTTTAGTGACTATATTTCCCTTCTGTTCTTTAGTTATTCCCATAATTTATGAAGCACGAGTACATACTGATTTGGTGTAATTTAAAATAACTATAAACAATTTATTTCACTTGCTTATGTAGTGATTATTTTCTCCATCTCCCATAAGCATTAATCACCTTATGTTGATGTATTGGTTACCGCCATGCCGTGTGTGTTATATATATATAACTCATGAAGGTTTTTTTTTTTGTTGTTGCAGTTAAAACTTCTAACCAATGGATTCAGATTGCTCAAAGCTGGAGGATGTCTTGTCTACAGCACCTGCAGGTTTCCTCTTGTATTCCTTTTCTTAAATTTGGCCCAACTTTTCTTTGTTAAGTTCCTTTTGACACTTGCTTTTATTTTCTCTTATTATGAACAGTTTAACTCTTAGTCAGAATGAAGATGTAGTGGAGCAGTTCCTTTCTCAGCATGTCTCTGCTGGTAGGTTTTGCTTCTCTGTCATGAATCTAAGAGCTGATGCCTCTCCATTTCTTCTATGTTTTCTCTTTTTCTCTCTTTTATTTTTTTATATTCCCCCACACCCTGGAGTTAAGCAGTCTTGCTAATTGGAACTGCGAAGAATATGAACCTCAGGCAATCTCTTGATAATTGTTCTATTGAAGTTGAAATAATAAGAATGGAACAGTAACCTTGCAATTGAGAGAAAAATGGCCATGACCTGGTTCTTTGCTACTGTAGGAAGTAGGAACCCTAAGTGCATGTGAATTGTGATGATACTGTAAAATGCAAGTTTTTCTGAATCTCAGTACATCTGATTATGGTAGAGCAGAATTGTTGTTTCGTAGTCTTTATTGACTTCATTGAATAATGACTCAATTGATACTGATTCTCTGAGCACTAATGACTTAAGAACTATCCTTCCACCTCCAGTTGTGGAGAACTGACTCCCACTCCTGGCAGTTGCCATTTAGAACTTCTCTTCATGCCCTCTTCCAACTGCCCCTTTTGTAGGCCTTTATTTTGTCCATAAAGTAAATACTGTATTCCTTGATTTCTCTCCTTTATACTTCTCTAAATTTAAGCATCCTGTAATAAAAGGCATATCCCGTCTTGAAATAGAAGGGTCATAAACAATTCCTAACAGTGTCTAAGATCCTGTAGGATCAAGAAACAAGAAAAAAATTTAAAAAATGGGTGGTGATGGAATGGGGCTGTGATTCTTTCTTTATATCTATACATTGGAAGTTAATCATTCGATTAAAAAATTCAGTGTCACCATTAGTCTAGAAATGAGTTTTATGGGTTTGTAAAGGTCAAAACTGCACCACCAAAGTTGACTACTTATGCATAGCTTAGAGAAGAAAAAGGGGAGAAAACACTGATACTTGGAAGCTGTAGAACCAGGGTATGAACCGTATGTTGAAAGCTCAGCCTGGTTGTTGCAGCTTAGGAAGCTGGATATGAGGCGAGGTTCAAAGAGAATAGTTTATATTTCTGTTGTAGCCTCTGGATTATACTTTGGTCTTCTTCAAAAATCTATATTGATGAGTTTGTTAATGTGAGCTAGGATGAACTCAATTGCGAGGAGTACGTAAAACAGCAAGTTTTCTAATATGATACTCCAAATCCCTCTGATGTCACGTAAAGTCAATATTTACAGCTGAGTCATGAGGTTAAGACTCAAGTTTATGAGGTTGGAAGTATGTTATATTAGTAAAACCGCACTCATCATGGTATGACTCGGAATGCAGTTTTACAAGGCATTAGAATCTCATTGTGATGAAAAGATTTACACTTTAGAGCCATAGGTAAACTTTGAAGTCTTTGATATCTTCCTCTAAAAGATGTTTCTTTTCTTTTTTAGTATAGTATGGTTGCTAGATTGGTCGATCTTCTAATTAGCTTTCTCAAGAGAGGACCAGGTGCTACTTTCTTGTACTTCGGAAATGGATCCTTTTATTATGTCAAGGAAATTTCAGCTCCGTTGAGTTAAATTTCTTTATTCATTGATTTTACATCCTCGTGTTTTTTCTACTCTTAACGCTTCTTTATTCATTGATTTTACATCCTCATGTTTTTTCTGCTCTAACGCTTACATCCTGTAATATTGAACTGGCAGTTTTTGTGATTACTTTTCCTACCAAGTGTTGTCTGATATCCTTTCCATGTTTACTATTTTGCAGAGTTGCTGGAGATAGACGTTGCCAAGGATTGGCCTTGTAGACCTGCAAGACTGCCGAAGGCTTTACGCTTTGATCCAATGACATCATCTACAAGTGGACTTTTCATCGCTAAGTTCACAAAACGGAATCTTCTGAAATTATGAACGGTAAAGGATTGAAGAGGACTATAGATTAGAGGTTCTCAATGTTCACTAGACTAGTGATCCTTGAGTCATCAATTACTGTACATGGAACAGCTTCAAGCTATAGCCCTCTAAAGAGAGGGAAAAAGAAATTACAGGCTAAGGAACTCTGGTTCCGAATTTCATTCATGTTGATGTTGAGTGACTGAGAACAGAGAGTTTCAAGAGAGCAATCATATCATGTCATTTTAAATTATGATCCGAAATGATCGATGTCCAACCTCTTTTCGCATCCAAACATCAAAGACTTTAAAAAAATGAAGTCCCGTCTCCTCTTCTTACTAGTAAGATCTTTTGTGTTCTGATACAGAATTTGACAACTTTAGGCACTTCTCTCGATCATTACTGCTTTAGACTTCTTGCTTTCCAGTTTACGAAGTTCCCGTAGATCTTCATCTTCTTTTCTTCTTCCGCAGGTTCTCCCGGATCATTCTTTAATGGCGTAAACACATTTTACACCTCTCATTACCTCAGAGACACTAGGGCTGTCAATAGGTGGAGTCTTGTTCTCTCCATACCCTGTTCTTGCCCTACTCTCTCACGTACCCAAACCTGAATCTGGAGTAAGGCCCTTCCTACCGAAATAGTTCATGGGTTCGGGTCTAACTTTTTATGTTATTTCGGACATCTTTCAGGTCTGTATACGTATGTACAGAGGCCCTAAATTTTAGGGCAACTTTAGGATCCAGGTCTTTGTAGAATCTTACTCTACCCATTGAGATCCCTACCACCGCAGAAAATAGAGATTTTCACGATCACCATGTTGGTTAAATGGAGGGATTGCATTATGGACGCAGTGCTGACTGCATTACCCTTGTTGCGTGGCTGGTGTTTCATGGTCTGTTTTCTCTCTTTTTTGTCCTTCCTTCTCTTCTAAAGCAATTCACATCAGATCCCTTACGATAAATTGAAAAATATATGGACAAAATTGCGAGCATACAACTTATTTACACATGCCACATCTAAAATTTTGCCCTCAGGCTCTCCTACTCTAGTAGATACAATTGAACATGTGTAATATGATGATCAGAATGTAACAAGACAACCAAACCAACTCGAGATATGAAAATGTAGAATTCCTAATTGCATAAATCTGCAGTGGCAAAAAATCAAAGAGGCTCAAAAATCAATTGATATGGTTTAATTCCCCGTAATAGGAGATCACATTTCGCAAGTGGTAATGCAAATAATTTTACAGAAATGAGTGGTAAAAAAATAGATATTAGTCTGGGCTTAAGGCGCATGTTTCAATATTAAATAATATGTAGGGTGAGGTCAGTAAAATCATATATAGCACACCTCCATTATGGACAAAACTCAGTCTAATCTCTACTAACCATAAAAGCCATTTTCATAAGTCGGGACATGCAATCGGAGTAAACAACTCCAAGTGAAGTCATCAATTCATATGAAATGTATCCATTGGGCATCAAAATTCCCATCAAGGTTTGATAACGCGACCCTTATACTGTCCCCTTCTGATCACGAAGTCATCTGGTGGCTGAAATTCTTCTAACCAAGTAATTTCGGATATTGTTACTCCGTCCACCTCCATGGTACCTTGAATAAGGACAGAGGAGAGGAAGATATAATTTACCTTTCACATCAATCAATATAGGAGCGAATTTCCCCTATGGTTTGACAAAAATTAGGGGTGAATTTCCCCTATGGTTTGACGAAATATCAGTAAAACCTGGAAGGAGGTTTGATATTTTCTCAAATTCATAGTTTTGGGACGTCACGAGGTATTTGATTTCGCTAGGGAAAAAAAATGGAAAAAAATTAGCAGAACTTTTTACCAGGTAGATCAGCGGCTGGGGACCTTCTAAAGTAAGTACAGTGTCGGCCATCTTCCGAAGAATAAGGTGGGGAAAGGATGTCGAAGATAGCACAAGGAGTTATAGCCTTGAAACAATGGATGTTACCCCCACACGTTGGATAAAGAACTGTTGTACCACATGGAGCCACCATTTCACAATCTTTAGCAACCTTTGCAGGCCTTGCACCTGAAAGTAATCAGAATATTTTTACACAACTTTTCAAATACAAAGCAGAAGCACAGAAGTAGAAGAATCAGTAAAGGGGACCATATCTGATTTAATCATATAGGATATACATATCGAGAAGGATGTCATTATTTCTGATAGCCAAAATCCCATTGGTTCGTATTTGAGGAAAAAAGTGAGAAGATGGGAGGTAAAATTGAAGAAAGGGTTTAAATACGGACGAAATGGCAAAAAGCATATAGACGATATTTGATATAATGATGAGCTTTTACCAAACAAATAAAGCTAAGATGGAGAAAATACTCCATGGAGTAACGCACAAGTGTAAAACAAACAAAGAGCAAACCTATATTTATAGGTAACACATCTGTCTGAACCAGGAAACATAATAATACAAAAACACTTGTATAATCTAAAATGTACTTTATTAAGTTGGTTCAACCCTATAGCTAGGAACCCTGTTTCAGTATTTCTGATTTGTTGTCTTCTCATGTTTCTGTTTCCTGATTATACACAGCTTGTGTATAATAAAATTTATGAAATTAACATTATTCTTTTTTAGTTTATCATAACGTAATCAACAGGAATTTTAGATTATCTAACCTAATTATACTCTATTCTTAATGCAAATCTTCTGGATTTCCATCAGTTTCATGTCGTGTTACACATCTTCAGACAGTTACACGGTGTGTCTGACACAGAGAAGAAAGGCCAAAATTCCTAATCTTTAGTTGGTTTTGCTTTTTACACCAAACATGCACTTTGTTATAAGATCATCATGTACTATGTTTTAATTTAACAAACACCATCGAAAACAGTCAAACACCAGGCATTGTAGCAACAATAAATACACCTAAAAGCACTCAACCTTGAGGTTGGTCAGAAGGCCCAGGTATGTCGATCCAATCATAGGATTTTACATGCATTGAACCATACAGAAGCTTACTCAACACAGTCATCCCAGGATGATTGTGCAGAGGAATGACTGAGGAAGGTGGCATGCAAAATATTCCCATCTGCCAAAGGATAAAATCTCATATAACTCAGTTATTCAAGTTCAAGGTTTGAAAATTCAAAAAAGACATACACCCCATGGCTCAAATCATGATTTGTCTGAATCCAAACCAACAACACGGAATTGAAATGACACAATTAAAATCTGTAAACCATAAGGAAGATACTCACAGAGAAGCTATCACTTTCATGCAGACGGAGGTATTTGATCATTGGAATTGATTGACTACCGTATCGTTCACTCAAGGAACCTTTCCAACTCCTAACTAGTTGTGCTTCTTGCTCAAGTCCTACATCAGAAGGCTTGATTTTCTCTGATGCCAAAGGAAACAGATTGTTCAAGATCAGTAACATAACAGCTAGACAAGCGAATGCAATAATTTTCACATGAGAATATGATGCCATCACAAATTCTAATGCATCCATGGATTACATGGTGTCATCTCAGTAGCTTCACAACTGGCATCTTATCCCATAACACATCATGCGTTTCATTGACACAGATACATAGACATGGAGAAAACATTATGCAGTATACAGCCGAATGGTACTTATAACAGAACACATGCGACTAACTAAGAATATAAACTAATTTATACCTCATATTCAGGATATACATGACTTTAATAACACTCGAGGAAGCAAAATGTGGACCAGAAAGGACTCATTAGGGACACTGTACACACATATGAAATAAGAATCAGTAGCAAGTAGCTTGCTTCTAGCAGAGTATTGCAGTTGCTTTGTGTTTGGCTCAGAAATAGATCAAACAGGTTAACCTCACACCATTCATCATTTGGCACCTACCCTCTATTCTTCTCCATGCTCTAAAAACAAATACAAAGTGCACACTCCAAATATTTCCAACACCTAATTTATTTTTATTTTACAACTTAATAGTAAGTAATTTATTTTTATTTTACAACTTAATAGTAAGTAATACAATTAATACACCAAAGCCAATCCAACCCATTATTCGAGCACACAAACAAAACAAAATCACAACCAAACCCTTGTAAAATATTCCAAAACTCCAATCAATAGCCAATACCCAAACTCATTTAAAATAATATTCGATACAAATATTAAATAAACATCTTCAGCACAGTTATTATCTCATCCCAAAAGCTAGCTCAAGAGGTGAGGCACCACATATCCCTTCCATATCTGATGTGGCCTGTGGGATACCCAACAGTCTCCCCCACGGATATCGGGCCATAGGTGACACTGATCCGTATCTTCCGAGTGAATCTTGGTTTAGACCTGCTGGAAACCAACTGGGTTCTGATACCAGTGTTGGGTGGTCTTGGGCCTCCTCACCCCAAAAGCTAGCTCAAGAGGTGGGGCTTTCCCTCACACTTATATAGTGATCACATGCCCCTCCCGCATCTGATGTGGCCCGTCAAATACCCAACAATCTCCCCCCTCACAAAACCAACTAGGCTCTGACACCAGTGTTGCGTGGCCTTGGGCCTTCTCACCCCAAAAGCTAGCTCAAGAGGTATATAGTGATCACATGCCCCTTCCACATCTAATGTGACCCGTCAAATACCCAACAATCTCCCCCTCACAAAACCAACTAGGCTCTGACACCAGTGTTGGGTGGCCTTGGGCCTTCTCACCCCAAAAGCTAGCTCAAGAGGTGGGGCTTTCCCTCATAGTGATCATATGCC
>JAYMSH010000176.1:0-13373 GCA_036897905.1 Aragoa cleefii | reverse complement strand
TGTTTGCAAATGCCGGTGATTTGTCTGATGAGATGGATGATTTTTCTCAATTTGAAAGGGCAGAGAGTTCTTCTAGGAGAATTCAGAGTGAGCTTAATGATTATCTTGATACCAAAAGGCTCTCTTCAAATGCAGAACTCGATATACTGAAGTGGTAGAGGGACAATGTCTATAAATATCCTACCCTTGCAATGATAGCAAAAGATGTACTAAGCATTCCTATTACATCTGTTGCATCAGAGTCTACCTTCAGCATTGGAGGTTGTGTAATCGGAAGGGATCGTAGCTCGTTGTTACCTGAAACTGCCAAAGCTTTAGTACTATGTACTAGAGATTGGTTGTTTGGTCATGGAGGTATGCTTACTAACTCTAGTAACTGTAAATCTTATAATCGTGGTCTGATTTTATCTATTTTATGTAGCAGTTGAAACTTCAACCGATGAGAAACATAATGTTGTCGATTTTGCTCCGATTGTGGCATAGCTTGATACTTTATCGGCTATGTAGGTAATGATTTATTATCATCGACTTAGTATTTTTAGTATAGAGAGCTCATGTTAAGCGCTAGGAGATGATCCTAGATTCATCAAGTTAGTAGGTGACATTTCTATATGTAGAAATTTTGTTGAGTATGTTTATTAAACTGTTTCTCAATTTTCACTCTGTGATGAGATTTTATGATACTTTGTTTTTTCTATATGAGTGGTGACTTGATTCATCAAAGGATTCATGGTATTCTTCAATTTGTTTTCCATCTATATGGTGGTAGTGCGACAATTATGTAATCTTGTGTGCGCTTTTTGTTGTGTTAAACTTGGTGATATAGTGGTAGTGCGAAAATTCTGTAATATTGTGTGCGCTTTTTGTCGTGTTAAACTTGGTGATTCTCGTGAGCACTTTTAATGTGCATGGATCCTTGCTGATATTTGTGCCGGTTGATTTGTTATGTTTATTTGCATGACTATAATATTTAGATCCTTGCTGATATTTGTGCCCGTTGATACTTGCTGATATAATTTTTTTTCTTTCATTCGCAACTGCTATTTTTATTTGGTGTTTCTGAGCAAATTGTTAACATTAGTATCTTCATTTTTTTCATCTGCTCTTGTAATGTTGTAGTTTGACTTCACTTTCAGGCTCGTTTCACAGTCTGAAGTTAAAAATGGAACCAGTGACAAAAATGTAGTTCCCATTGAATACAGCAGTAGCAGTACGGCTGGGTACGACTCTTAATCCAGTAACTTTGTAGTTTATAAAAAATCTTAGCATTATTTATTATCATCAAATTCTTTTTATCTTTTGTTCATCTCCACATTGGTATTCAGGTTCAAGATACAAGATTCTGGAGATTTTCCTGAACTTAGAGCCAGTAATAAAAATGTTAAACATATTCCGAAGTATGACTCTTCCCAGTGACTCATCAGTGTTTTGCTGAAATTCTTAATATTCGCATTTTCTTGTTTCTGGCATTTGCTATTAATATTGGAACTTGGGGTGCACTCTCAGGTTATCTGGTGTTACTCTTGAAGAAAATGATGCTAAAGACAAGGATGAGGTTTTACTGGGAATACTGACAAATCTTTCATTAATGCCTGAGGGAATAAATCCTCACTGGATAAGGCCTTCTTTCCCACCAATGCTGCCATTGATGACTGATGATGTAAGGTGTTAAAAGTATGGAAAATTTCTGCAATCAAATCAAAAACCCGTGCTTAACATTTAAATTGCCTCTAGAAGATAGATGCTTCTGTTATGGCTAAAAATCTCTCTTATGGTTTCGGACAGCTGCTGTGGCTGAACAGGGATCATGGCATGTGCGATTGCGATGATGCTAGCAGCTGGAATTGGTTTGTTCCTGCATAAGCACAACAGGTACTGCTTTTCTCATATATCCTTCTGTACAACATTTCAGGATCGTCATCGTTCTTTCTATTATACTGTTATATATTAATTTACCTGGAGTCAGATTATGATCTTGTTTATTTACGTCGTCTCTGCAGTAATCTGTAATTCTAACACAAGTTCGAAAGGAGGGACAGTCCTGGTAGATTTTGCTACTGTGGGAAATCTACAGAGCCAAGAATCTTACTGGAACCAAATGTTTGGGATTCATATTTTCTTTTTCGTAGAACACAGTGCAGTTAATCGAATGTACGAAAGTAATACTTCCCCACGACTCTTCGTTTTGTTTACTTTTACGTGTTTTCTTATGCGATGGCACGACTGATTCTGATTTGAGAACTGTCTTAAAGGAGACCGTAACATGTGACAGATCCAAGAGAATCACGCCTTTTAGCAGGAATATTGCTGAATTAGCTGAAAGAACAATATCTCTCAAAATTGGAGAAAAGACATGTAGTATAAAAATGTAAATTTCCTATGAAAAGTGAGAAGAAAAAATTAATGCTTAAAGATCTTTTAAGAATTTTGCACTCCGCAAAAATAGGGTATATCCTTTTTCAAATTCATAATGAATATAGCTTGGCACGGTCACTAGAAAAGGCCTTCCTAATATTCTCCCTCTTGAGCTTGAGAGCTGCGGTGACGAGCCCAGATTCCGGCGTCCAAGGTTCCGAAAGCAGTTTGATCTTTGCTGGGGCTTCAAACTTCTCCAATCTCGCGGCTTTCGCTGCCTGTATGACAGGGATAGAGTCAACCATTGATATTTTTTTCTGCGTGCAAAGCATTCATACGTTTTGAAATGTATGATTTTAGAAAGTTGATCAGTACCTTGAGAAGTGAACTGGAGACTTCCTTGAGAGTTTCTTTCTTTTCACACAAATCCGAAAAATCAGAATATATGATTCCATGCTTGGATGCCCAGGCTTCCAAACTGGACTGTGAAGCTACCACCAAAGCTACACAGTAATTGTATAAAGACTCCGCATGCAACATGATATTGTCAACGTATGGGCTAATACTCAAAGCAGCCTCCACCTGTATCAAGAAACTTTTAGCATCGTGCAAGAATCTGAGCTATAGGAGAAGATTCGTGTGTGAGATATAGACCCCGTGAATGAAATTCATCCTCGCAGATTTATAACGTGTATGAAAATGCATTTAATTCAACTTTTGCGCGTGTGGGTGAATTCAGCCAGAAGGTCTAAATAGACCTAGTCTATGATAGAAGGTCTAACTAAAAACACAAGCATCAGTACAAATTTCAAAAGTTTGAGAAACGTACCTTTCCCAGGGACACATATTCTCCATGCTGAAGTTTAACGATATCTTTTTTGCGGCCTATTATCTCAAGACAACCATCACCATGAAATTGCCCAACATCACAAGTGTAGAACCACCTCATCCCTCTCTCATCCACCTTTCAGATTAAAGAATAGATTAACGGGCTCGAACATAGAAGTTATTTAACAGATGCAAGGACGGAATATAAGAAGTTACCTTGTAGACTTCTTTTGTTTTCTTGTCATTGTTGAAGTATCCAAGAGTAACATTTGCTCCACCAATTATTATTTCTCCACGTGGCTTTGGCGAATCACTAATTAAATATCCACCCTCAGGCCAATCTACCAACTACAGTTTCACAAAATGTCTAATATTATCATGATGAATAAATCATACCGAGCAAAATAAAATAGCCAAGCATTGCAGATACAAATACTATTTTGGTGTATTATTTATGACATAATTATGAGAACACGAGTATCATCATACTGATATTCAATAGAAAAGCTAATGCTTTTCAATCTTAAGGGGTTCCGAAAGCAAGTGTCAGGAGCATGAAATCCAAACTAGTCTTAGTTGACAATTCAGAGGAAAACATTAGTAAAATGGAGACATATTTTAAGCGAATTAAAACTGATTAAAGTTTACTTTGATCACTGAGCAAGGTAGTGGGGCACCAACACGGCCAACAGATGCATCGTCATATTCACTGAAGGTCCCACCAGCACATGTCTCAGTGAGACCATACCCCTGACCAATAGGAGCACTGAAAAGTAGAAACAAGAGGTTCCATGGGTTAGATCGTGTTCACATGAGTATGAGACATGACAATGAAATATCAGGAGAGCTATAAACAAAGATGCTAATAGGGAGCGATAAACGAAATACATGCTTAATAAGACTGTTCGATCAATTTGATCATTTTGAGAGCAGGGTGATTAGTGACACTAACCCCAGGCATATATTGATAAATCTTTGTGTGTCACCCAAAAGCGGAGCACCTCCAGACAGTATGAAGCGGATACGCCCACCTAAGATTGCTCGAATTTTTCTAAAAACAACAAAGTCCCACAAAAACTTCTCCAAGCCCCATGCACCCAACCAACTGCCGTTTATTGCAGATAGCCGACGAGAATATGCCAACTCAAACAATTTCTTTGATAGTCCACCTTTAGAATCTACCTGTAGTTTTACCAATAATGCAACTTTAGTACTTTAGAGTTTGCCAGAACGTTTTGAACGAAACATAGCAAGGCCAGTTAAGCTTTTCAAACCCAACTATGTAAACCTTTACACTACTCCAAACTTTGTAATTTCTCACTTTACAACCCCAAATGTTGATTTGTTACACATCAATCAAAGGTGTTACACTTTGCCCCTTAACTGATTGAGGTTTTTCATTTTGCCTCGGTAAGTTAAATGGATACACTTCCCTTGGATGGAAAGCATCTTGAAGGAATACCACATGAAACTATGTATAGTTACTAAAGTACAACAAGTACAAAAATTGAGGGGTGAAATGTTAAATCTGCAAAGTGTAAAAGGACCCATCCCCAAGGGGACGCCCAAGTGGTAAAGAGCTTGGGTTTTTGCATGCAAGGTTTTGGGAGAATTCATTGTGTGTGAGTGGGTGGGGGGATGTGTGTGTGTAAGGAGTTACAGTTGGAGTTACAGTTGGAGTTGCCAAGTGTAATTAACCCAACAACATAAAATTGAAATTATGTGTTAGCCTATAAGGATATATTTCAAACCTTTTTATGCACACCATCTCGGACACGGTCAAGGATAGCAGGGACAGCGACCATTATAGTCGGACTTAAAGCTGAAGCATCCCCTTTTGTTCCCTTCTTTATCTTATTTGAAGTATCAGTGAGAGTTAATGGAGATCCATATCCTATACAACTTCCAATGCCAGCTATAATGTTCTGCAAGGAAAGAGATTTCAGACAAGTGCCCAATTGTACAAGTCAAACTGCAATCACCAGCTGTTTGATTGCTAACTATGCTTCCAGTATTGCAGAGTTTGCATACCTCAGCAGCTAGTTCAAGAATATGAGCCAGCGGTAGGTATGCCAAGTAAACATCACGGTCTGCTAGCCCGGGAACAATTGTCATCACTGCCGATGCTGTAGCTAAAACATTCCCATGTGTCATCATCACACCCTGCATGAGTAATACATTGCACGCAAATTAAACTCGGGCACATCTACTTGGAAATAGAAAACATAAAAGTTTTAGCTCATATACAGCTCCTGCTATTTGTTATTCATTTTACGCTCTAAAATGTTTAGCTTGTAAAAATTATGAAATCATATGATTTGCATCAATGACCTCCACATGTGTACAACTTAACAGGTAATGCTTACGTATTAGATGAAAGTGAAAAAATAAAGCAGATATAATTGACACCCGAACTAGGTATAATGTAGCTTAAAAAGATATTGTACCAACCTTCGGCATACCAGTACTACCACTCGTGTACATTACCACAGCTACATCAGCTTTAAGAGGCAAGTCTGGATCAACTGGATTTTCACAGCCTAACTTCTCCACATCCGAAAAGGAGGTGATGGTCCACTTGCTGCTTCCAGAAACCAACGAGGAGTCCGACTGGAATTCATTGTCCATGCATATGATACGCTTCACAGTGTCAATTTGTCCACTTACATTCTCTATTTTCTTCAGTTCTTTGTACCCGCATATCACAGTTGTTACTTCTGTCTGTAGAACACAGTCAACATTTTTTGTCAAATACATAATTGAAGATGAAACAAGTATGTGAAAAATAACTTTTCTAAAAGTTATTTAGGGCCATTACCATATCAAATAGTGCGTACATAAAATCGAGAGCTACATTTACTCACAACGCCAAAAGGTTAATGCAATAATTTTCGAGATGCTTGAAACAATGGGTATTCATGGGCCAAACGAGAAATCCATAAAAACACTTAGCAGTGTTGAGAGTCGTGACATGGTCATACCAAGAATTTATGTTTTTACAGATGCGGTGCGAGCAAACATACACGCACAAATGCAGGGAGAGTGTTTATTTTACCTCATTAAATGAGTAACAGAGAGCCTCTTCACCTAGAGATGCATAAATAGTCACGACAGTCGCGTTGCGCCTGAAACATCCCTGATCCAGCAAATTTACAACCAATAAGTATTATTATTCTTTCACAGATTGTAACTATACTTATGATTCTTGGATATCCGTTAACATACCTGCAAGGCTGTGAACCACTCTTCACGTGTATCAGCAAAGATTGCAACACGTTCTCCCTTTTGATGTCCAAGTTGCACCAAACCAGAGGCAAAGTTACACACTGCTTCAAACACTTGTCCGTAACTCAACCACTCGTATTCACCTAAATGAAGCTTCTCGAAAGACTTTCCATCAGATGTCACCATCTCTCTAGAAATTAACTTCCTAGTCCCAAGGCACTTCTTTTCTGAATGTTTTTTGCTCGACTGCTCGAACAGCTCGGCAAGAGTCGTGACGCCTTCCCATGCTGTTTCCACTGGTTTAGTAAACCTATAGTTACGAACTGCATAACAAGGCTCCCCACCAACATCTGCTGGCAAACCTCTCTTTTTCTGATTTTTAGTGTTTCGAACAAGAAGGGTGAGCAAAAAAGGGATGATCACACCAACATAATAAGGAGTCATTCTTCTTCAAACACTATTAAGCTGTCAAGAGGCAGAATTGTGAAATATTACTAAATGACCAAACTTGGAATTATAAAATAGAATGAAAACTACTCTGAGGAAAGCTATAGACCTTGAATATTTCAAACACTAGAATGCATAATTTTCTTTCGTGTATTAAAATACAAATCCCAGGCAATGACTAGTAGTCACAAGTCAATAAGGATGAAACTGTATTAAGTCTATGCATTACATCATTTTCAATAAGGTCGTACATGCACCATGACTAATAGATCAGACAATGACTTGACCAATATAGAATTATTAATTAGAAGAAAAATCAACATACATCTTCTCAGCTGGATAACTTTACTCTAGCTGATCTCTATGTCATGCAACGACTTAGTTACAACTTAAAATCACATGATATTTAACAAATCAGTTGGGCAAAATCCCAAAAAGCTCTCAGCAAGTAATAGGCAAGTCAATTTCCAAATTTACATAATAGGCAAGTCAGGCAGCACAGGAATCTCTCCAGTAGACAAAACCCATATGAATCAAGAATCTATTAAAGCTTAAACCAAAACGCAACAAATCAAGAAAAGATCACAAACAGAAACAAGAAACTAAACCCAGTAAATTAAACAGAAAAAAAGACACTAACCCATTTCAATAAACTAGTAAAAGAGATTGAAACAAGGAGAAAAATCGTACCTTGACAGTTATTAAGCATGTGGGTTAACGAAACTAGTCTAATCCAAAGAGTTTGGACTCAAATGATCCACATTGCATGAAACTGAAAAGTGAACTGGATGTGAGGTTTTTAATTGAGAAGGGATTAAGGAAACGGCAGGGATAATTTTGTTCGGCGGAGACACCAAAGAGAAGAGAGTGACGTGCTGGTTGCATGTTTTAGTGTAGTTATATTTGATTTTGTGGGTTTTTGGGATTTTTTTGTCCTGTGTTGGAATTTTGTGTAGGTTTATTGGCTGGAAGCTTTGTTTCGACCACATACGCACGCCACCTATGACTTATAAGGAATTTAGGTGGATGGATGTGACAATTGCTAACAGGGTGGAATTTAGGTGGATGGATATGACAATTGCTTACAATTTCTATACATTGCGAATGGCAAACCGTGTCATAATTTTTCAGACTATAATATGTCTATCTAATCAAGAGCGTAACTAAGGTACAGGTGGGAGCAGTCCCCTTATTTCAAAAATTTTATTTTATTTTATAAGATAAAAGAATTTTATTTTATAGACATTCTCATATATGATTTTTTTTTTCTCTTTTCACCCACTCTAAAAACTCGATTAAAATTGAAATTTTAGATCTGTCCTGTATCCATAGGCAAATGCATGAAATACATGGGAAAAAATTTTGATATTCACCGTCTTTTAGACAAAAGGTCTCCACTTACGAGAACGGAGGGATGGATCAAGCCAGAAAAATGGAATACTTTCCAAGCTCAAATGGAAGGCAGATAAAATCACATCACTCTTGGTGATCTATTGTAATGAGAAATCATCAATTGTGCAGCATTGCCATGACATGGGTTCAAACTTCAAAGTTTCTCCCTTCACAATAAGGGTTAAAAGTTGGAAAACACATGGGAGAAACATTCAACTTCAGGCACCTCAACTAGTTGAAATTAGTACAGAAACAAAACACAGATTCTTTAAATTCATAAATCTGTAAACACCTCATAATCTCATTCCCACAAAGATTGTAAAAAAACAATACCCCAAAGTACCCAATTGCGCCCTTTACCTCCAATTTGTCAAAAACCAACATGAGTTATAATTTACATTACGTTTAGCTGCTGCTCAGCTCGCTGTGGTTTTTTCTTTTTAATGCAAGTGGACGATCAGCAATGGTTTCTCATTTATCGCCAACAGTGACTCAAACCCCCGACCTATTGGTTTGAGGGGAGCGCTCTGCCAACGCTTCTTTGTCAGGTGCTCAGCTCGCTGGTGATCTACCATTGCCACCATTTTGTTGATTCCCTTGGGGGTCTGCTCCTGGGAACACTCCCCCCATAATAGATCTGAAAGCACCAGACAACTCCTCGGGCAGATCATTGACATTCATGTTCCCGCCTAGTCTGATCCCTGGCTCGTTATGTGCATCAGTTTCACCCTCTCCATCAGGTCCATTACCAAAATGCTGTCCTGGGAATCCATTGCCAGTCATGTTCATTAGCAGGCTCGCGAGATTATCAGGAACGCCATTCATGTTGAACGGCACCGACGGTGGTAGTGTAGAATTACTTCTTGATCCGCCTCCATATTGGTAGCTTGAATGTGCATCACTAGAGAAAGTTGAACTCTGCGGAGGAGATTGAACGAACAATTTAAGTAATTTGCTCAGTTAGATTTAGATTTAAAATAGATCGAGGTGCTTTGAAGCACAAATGTCTGGTTACCCTTACTTTGTGAGAATGATACCGCCAGAGACCCCTCAAAGTTGCCTAAATATCCAAAACCAACGAAGTTGAAAATATACCAGAAAACTTAAACATATCAGGTGTTTTGATATATCAAATAACCAGATATATTAAACATATCAGGGTGTTTTGATATATCAAGTACCCCTACGCAGAGGGATGTTTGACGTATTTTCAACTTCGAGGTTTTTTCCGATATTACACCGAAGTATAAGGGCACCCAGTATATCACCCAAACTTTTATGGAACAATTTTGGGGACGGCGTATGACGCATTTCCAAATCTGAAGCATGTCCATAGTTTTTTAAACTTGATTTCCTTTAGTGACTTGTCATATGACAATCGCTGTTTGTTTTTTAAACTCAAATTTGACTCGCATTATTCACGTGTCACCCAACTTACAAAATAGACATAATTTCATACCTACAAACATAATTTTCTCCAAAGAATCTTCTGCAAGATTTTGAGGTTGTAATTCATCTGGTCTAATTCTAAGGATGTAATGCTTCCATTTTTTTGCATGTCATATATGTATGTGGGTGAATCTCCTACATGAGGTTATGATTTACTCATACCAATTACCAAGTATAGAAACTTTACGCTCCTATCGACCATCTTAGTTTTAAACACAAAATAAATGGTTTGCACAAAGTCACCTTTATTTCACCATACTCAACATCCAATATGCGTTCATTATTATTTTTTTAACAATTAAACTTGGACATGGAACCTTTATAGGGAAGGAACTATAACCTGGCCAAATCCTGCCCTCTGTTGCTGTTGTCTCAGTTTCTGTTCAGCAGCCTATAGTTCGAGATGAATCATACTTTAGTATGACCAGATATATATCAAAATAATCCTTCCACAATTAATAAGAACTATCAACTAACCTGGATATTTTCTTTCACGGACGCGTTATTAAGATCCAGCTGCAATGCTGCCATAAGACATGACGCTTTCATTAGGAAGGAATCTTCACAATAATTACCTGGTTGCTCTTAACAACCAATATTTTCAGGAAGAAAAAACAAAAATTAGTAGCAGGTTTCCAAATCAAGCTGAAAGATCTAATAATGTTTTCATCCATGTAAATCCACCGAGAAAGAGAGTGCAACAGTTAAAACACCATAGTGTCCAAGGGACACCCCAAGTTGTAAAGGGCTCTAGTTTGGTGTACAAGGGCAGGGATTACTCAAATTGGAGATGTGTTAAATGAGGGGTGTGTGAGTTTGCCTTACAAGGGGAAAAAAGAAACATACCATTATCAATCCCATTCCCAAAGACGGAAAGTAGCGAAGAAATGGATTACCTAAACCAGGCCTACAAGAGATGCATGAATGCACACGATGCACGTGATTTGAGTGATGTAATAGATATCTAGCCATAATTCAATGCATCTCATGTAAGCATGGCCTAGGTAATTATTTTCTGGTAGTGGAAAAGAACATGCGAGCTTATTTGCTAGTCTAATAGTATCACTATGCATGCACTGTACAAACTTGAAAGAGAAACGGTAATTCAAGAGGGGTATACATGCATCCATCAATTAATAGCCAGTCCAACACCTCCTGTGTGCTTCTGGAATCCACGCACCTCCCCTATCGTTTGAATCAATTTCACATGCAAGACATGGGAGAAAAATATTTTTCTGAATTTCTCAAGATACATCAGCTGTAAATGCGACAGGTATCTAGGCACATACACCGGGGTGAAGTGATATCATGTTTACTCTAAATATAGAAGGATAATGCAATTATTCTATTCTAGGGAGACAAGTTATATTGCATACATCAATGTTTAACAAACTACTTTGATTCCCACACTTGGGCACTTAAATAATTACATTAAAAATCCCCTGAAGGAGTGCGGCTATGTAACTTTTCGAAATACAGCGAGCTAGGACTGAGTTTGACTATTAATGGATAAATCCAAGTGTAAAATCTAAATATCCCATTCAAACATGATGATGACAACCGACCTTTTTTAAATCCTTTGTCAATTGCATCCCTAAATTTTACTTTAGCGTAGTATGCGAATCGCAAGCAACTATATGCCTTGCTATAGTTTGGATCGATGTATATGGATTTCAGACAATCATGAACTACTTCCGCATATCGGTGCATCTGGGTGAGAGCAGCCGCCCTGAAAAGGTTAGTTAAGATTCAATGAACAACTCATGCAAAAAATGCAAACAATTTGAAGAGGACAAAAAAATGTCATGCAGCATAATTGCATCACATAGAAATGCCGACACAATATCCTGGCCCAACACAACTTTTATATGCTCTCTCTTCAAGTAAGTCACTGGACGCAATAGTATTTGAAGAACAAAAACATAGACCACTATGAATTAACATGAATGTGCACAAAACCTGTTGCAATAGTAAACTGCATTGTCTCCGAACAGCGCAATAGCAAAAGTATACAGCTCGATTGCCTCAACGTAAAGTTTAGACTGCATGGCCTTGTTACCTAAGAAAAGAAAATCAGATATTGCATGCTACATCAGAATGAGGAACATAATTCTCTTACAACAGTAGATAAATAGAAGTTAGCTCGGATACTTGAACAGTATCAGATATATTATATGCAATGATACTCAACAGTATCCATGCAAACCGTGGGAGGGATATAACAGACGAAGCATCTTAAAAAGCATGACCATGATAAGGAGGCATCAACCATAAATCACAATACTTTATCATATAAGGCTCGCAGTAAATTTATGATGTTGCATCTTCACTGAATTTACAGTTTTAACAAATTTTTGAGATTCATCAATCACATCAACATTTTAGGATTATGATGACACAGGGAGTATTATCTCGACAAATGTGAGAATAGCTATAATAGTTCCCATAGCTTGGTCAAGATAAGTAAGCCGTCAATCTAAAGGCAATGACACTAAAGAAAGTAAGAAATTACGAAGAGAGTAAAACTTTGATTAGAATAATGGCATTCCAGGAGAAAGTACCTTGTGATTTAAAGGTCTCAGCCACGCTTTTCACATCAAATGCTTGACATCCTGCTTTTTGCATTTCCTGTAACCATTGTGTTAAACCTCCTCAAGATGAATGTCTGTGATAAAGCTAAGAAATGGAAAAATGAAACAAACAGATCCAGACATCCAAACATCCAAACTCTCCTGAAAATAACATCTCTTTCAATAACTGTCTTCTTTCTATGGAAAAATCCTTTTAGCTGAGCCAAATTATAAGTTGTACCCAATTAGCTTGAATGTTCTATTTCACCATGGTTTGTGATTGAATTTCCTATATTCAATTTCTTCTAATTGATGATTGTCTCTCACATGACCAATAGATAAGAGCTGTTTGTTATCAGTTCAGAATTACAAATAAAATTCTCAGTTCTATCACCCCAGTGTTTATGATGCTAATGAAGTTGTGATAGAGGACGCTGAGGATGAATATGTTTAGGTTTTAGTTTCAATATCGTTTATTCCTGGGACCGAAGTGATAAATAATGGTTCGAAAGAGATACAAATACGAGTTTGACCTACAATATTCTGTTTTCTTTATTATTAAAAACATCAATAAGCCTGTATGACCACATGGCCATCTCCATATGATATTCTTAATTTCTAAATTGAACAAATTTGGCTGGGCGTAACTCGTAGGAATTGTTTTTTTTAATCTTCATGCAATATCAACAGAAAAAGAAGAAAGTAAGAAGAAAAAAACGTTTGTCTGCTTTACTTCAAAGTCCCGTAGGACATATTTTAAATTATACCTAAAATTCCAGCTACAAAGAAAATTGTCACCGCCGCAGCCACAAAATACGAAACAGAAATAAAGAGAATGGCATTCCACAACCAAAAGAAAAGGAAAAAGAAAGGGGGGGGGGGAACCCTTCAATCCCAAGATGCTTGAATTGCGAAAGGTCTAAACCTAAAATAACTTAGAAATATCAGAAGGTGGCCTGCATTACGAACTCCACGTATCATCTAGATAGATGCAACACTGCTCTGACCACAGTATGGTCTCCAACAGCTAAATTAATCTAATGTTGGAAATATACGGGCTAAAGATACACATGATCTGGTCACATTTAAGACTGATTTAGTGAAATT
>JAYMSH010000175.1:0-13403 GCA_036897905.1 Aragoa cleefii | reverse complement strand
AACAAGTCTTTTGCTTGATCTACTTTAAGAATGAGTTTTACAATTTCCTTCTTACAAAAAAAAAGTTTCTAAAACTCATCACAAAACCTACATAGAACAGTCTTGATATTTGATGTTATCATATTAGAGAAAATGACTTATGTTATGCTCTTTTTGATTCATAGAAAAGAGAAGAATTGAACTGACTTTAATAAAGTCGAAGTAAACTAAATTTAATATGCACTATATAATATAGAGATATGAACTTATTTAATTTATTAAAATTGTATCAAAATAAACTGAAAGCTTTTTAAGTTAAAGGGAGCAATACTTTCATGTAACAGTAATGTGTTTAAAATTGTACGTTGTCAGTTAGGAACAAAACTTAACTTTTAATATGTAAATTAAAAGTCAGTATCTAAATAACTAATTTCTCCTTTTCTTCGTTGTAATTTAAGTTTTACGAAGAATAGAAGATTTCCAACTAACATGCATGCATCATGTGGCGTTGCTTCAATTATACTCCAGTCCAAAAGACACATTACTACCTAATCAATGAATATGTAAAGGAATTTTGTCAATCATTTATAAATTTAAGGGCCTGGAAGAAAGATTTAAGAAAATAGAGGACTGGTTTGCACATTATGTAACCGGTGTCTGCAATTGGGCAGTACTCAAAGACGACACCCTTTTAGGAACAAGGAAGAAATCAATTCCTAATCAATGATGAAGAAGACAAAGTTAGTTCTGGTGGATGGCAAAGTCTTTTGCCTATTTATGCCCTCGTAATTTATGTTTAATTGTACGAGTGATACGCTATATTTGTGAGGCAGTCAAGTCAAAAGGAGAGGAACTTGGAATTAGGGTTAGAGTTATTCAGTGTGTTATGAACTAAGAACGTAGATTTAGCTCTAATTATTGTGGAACTCTGTAAACTCTAGTTTGATCACGTAGGGGGGGAAAGGATTATGTGAGTTATCTAGACAAAATCTGCTAGGTGGAGATACAATCACAGACTTAGAGTTCTGTGTAGAATGTGTTTTGGGAAAATCCAAGTGATTGAAGTTCAACACAGCTAAGCACACAACAAATCAACCATTTGATCATGTCCATTCAGATTTATGGGTTCCAGCAAGAACAGAAACTCTAGGTGGAGGAAGATATTATATGACTATAATAGATGATTATTGCATGAGAGTATGGGTTTTTATTCTCAGAAATAAATTTGAAGCATTCTCTAAGTTTAAGGGTTGGGTGATTGAGACAGAAAATAAAATAGGAAGAGGTTTAAAACACCTAAGGGTAGATAATGGTTTGGAATATCTGTCACATGAATTTCAAGATTTTTGCAGATCAAAGGTAATTACTAGGCACAAGACTATTTCAGGAACTCCACAACATAATGGTCTTGCAGAAAGAATGAATCAAACTATTTTGGAAAGGGTGAGGTGCATGCTTGCTACAGCAGGTCTGCCAAAAACCTTCTGGGGAGAGGTAGTTAAAACTGCTTGTCATTCAATCAACAGGTGCCCATCATCAGCTATACAGTTCAAAACTCCCATTGAGATGTTGTATGGAAGACCTGCTGATTATTCAAAATTAAAGGTGTTTGGTTGCTTAGCCTATGCTCATGTTAGGCAAGATAAACTAGATCCTAGAGCCAGAAAATGTATATTCATAGGTTATCCTAGAGGAGTTAAATGATACAAGCTATGGTGTCTTGAACCATAACATTAGAAGTGTTTTGTGAGCAGAGATGTGATATTTGATAAAAGCAAGATGGGATATTTGGAGAAAAACAAAGTTCCTATAGCAAAATCAGAAACACAAAAATCTCAGGTTGAGGTGGAGCTACAACAACAGGAACTTGATAGAGAAGAACAGTTTCAGAATGATATTGATGATACTGAAGATCAGTCTGAGGAAGAAACAGAACATCCTGTTGAAGATCAAGAGCATTTTTGATGAAATGGACAATACTAGTTTGAGAGATTACAATCTGGCAAGAGACAGTGAGAAAATAAATACCAGACAGGCACCTGAAAAGTCTGGATTTGGGAGGGCTAGATCTTATGCTAGAGTTGACATTGTAGCATATGCTCTAAACACAACAGAAGACCTTGAAACACAAGAACCAAGGAATTATGCAGAAGCAGTTAACAATTTTGAGAAGCAGTTTTGGATTAAAGCAATGAATGAAGAGTTTGATTCATTTAACAGAAATCAGACCTGGAAACTGGTGAATAAACCAACTAAGCACAGGATCGTTGGTTGCATGTAGGTGTTCAAAAGGAAAGAAGAAGGGCAAACACTAGGTACAAAGCAAGACTAGTGGCAAAGGGGTATACACAGTTATAAGGACTAGATTATAATGAAATCTATTCTCCAGTGGTTAAACATTGTTCTATCAGGATTTTGCTGGCAATTGTCACACAATTTAAGCTGGAACTGGAGCCGCTGGATGTCAAAACAACATTCTTGCATGGAGATTTGCAAGAGACAATTTATATGGATCAGCCTGAAGGTTCTATTCTGCCAGAAAATAGAGGAAAAGTTTGTTTATTAAAGAGGTCCTTATATGGACTTAAGCAGAGTCCAAGACAATGGTATTTGAAGTTTGATGAATACATGTTGAAGATCAACTTCAAAAGGAGTAGCTAGGACTGTTGTGTATACTTGAACATAACTGATAAAATCTACACATATCTGTTATTATATGTAGATGACATGCTGATTGCTAGCAATAGCAAGATTGAAATCAAGAATCTCAAGTTGAATCTTAATCAGAAGTTTGAGATGAAAGATCTTGGAGAGGCCAAGAGAATTCTAGGCATGGATATTATCAGACACAGAGAAGATAGAAAGCTATTTCTTTCTCAGGGAAATTACATTTAATAGGTTCTGAGAAAATTTAATATGGATCTGTCAAGATGTGTGTCTACTCCTCTAACACATCAACACAAGCTTTCCACAGATCAGGCACCAAAGACTGATGAAGAAGAAAGAGATGTGAAGAAAATTCCATATGCTAGTGGTGTTGGCAGTTTAATGTATGGAATGGTTTGCAACATACCTGATTTGACTTATGCAATAAGTGTTATTAGCAGGTTCATGTGAAATCCAGGAAAGACACATTGGGAGGCTCTTAAATGGATATTAAGGTATTTAAGAGACACTGCAGATTTAGGCCTTTTATTTGAAAAGGGGAAGGAAGATTGCAATCCACTTATTGGATACACAGATTCAGATTTTGCAGAAAATGTTGATACAAGAAAATCTCTGTCAGGTAATGTCTTTACACTGTTTGAAACTGCAATCAGCTGGAGATCAACTCAACAACCAGTTGTGGCACTGTCAACAACAGAAGCTGAGTATATTTCATTAACTGAAGCAGTTAAAGAGAGCCTTCGAACCTTAAGTTTTTCTCCATAATTTCTCGATCCCCTTCGTAATTTACAAGAAGATTCACGTCCTCATGGAATCTCCAACTAACTTTACAGGGGAGTAAATTTGACGTGGAAAAGTTCCACCTCTTGGGTTTGACTTGGAAAAGTAACATGCCACCAACTTCTACCATCATTTTAAGTACACTTCATTATTTTTTTAAAAAGAATTTGACATACACTTTACATCACTAATATTTTCGTATGAAAACCTTTTCATTATATAACCATCTAAAGATAAATAATTTATAACTCTATAGAATTAATAAATACCAGCACTCTGAATCACTATACTTATCAAATTTGTGTCCCCAACAAGAAAATAACTTGTGTGAGACCGTCCTACTTTGGAACGGTCAATATAGAAATAATTTTAAATGTCCATTTAAGCTCAAAAATGTGCGATCCATTTACTATAGGAGATTGATCCGACGAGCTACAATTAATTTTGAAAAAAAATTAAAAAAAATGTTGACTACTGCTGCTCGCCAGGGCAGCAGGTACTGCCACGACGAGCATTGATGGCCATCTCTGCCATGGCGAGAATATATGGCAGCTCCATATATGGAGTTGTCATGGCAGAAATACTGGCAAACTTCACCGAGCTCGCCAGCCACCATGGCTTCTCCTCCTACATCTTTTTTAAATTATCTTTTAATTGGGGATTTGAGATGAAATTGGGAATTAAATTGAGAGATAAAATTGCAGAATTTAGACCAATAATACATATTTGTTTCATATGAAATTAAAATTTTTATATTAGCCACAACTTTGAGAGTTTTAACAATTAATGTTCCAAATAATATTGATTACTTAGAACATTTTTGTTTTTATTTTGAAACCTTTTTTTATTTAAAACCTTATTATTAACTTTTCGCGTTAATGTTGCAAGGCTTCATATCTAAAATGTAAAGTTTCATGTGTTTTATTCAATATTTCAACTTAAAAATATAATATTAAAATATTTTCGTTTTTCATTGAAACCTTATTCATTTTCGTTGGAATCTTATTAGTAAGGTTTTACGTCAAAGTTGCAAGATTCAATTTAAAACTCGTAACATTTATAACTTTAATTAATAATACGTGAAAACCGACAATTCCGAATTAATGTTTTAAACTGACGATTTCAATATGAAATCTTATATTTTTAAGGTGAACATGTTTCATGTTAATTTGCAAGGTTTCAATTTTAGCGTGTAAGTTTTCACCATCGATATATAAAATGATTTCAATGTCTAATTTTTGTCCACAATTTCATGTTAACAATGTAAGAGTTCATAATGATAAATAAAAAGTTTAATTGTTATTTCAGAAAATCCTACATTAAATTCGAGAGGAAGAAAAAAAGAGTTACCGTAGAAATATAGTGTAGCGCATGAGTTAATGCTACGATTTTTGTCTTTTAATGACTTTCTAAATTAGATCTCAAATTGACCGTCTCACAATGTGACGGTCAACGTCTCTCGCAATTATAAAAATTAATGAAGTAATATATATTTTGATTGAATTCTCTTTTAAAATATATGGTCCAAACTATCTATTATCCAATGTATGTTTTTTAATTAAAATTCACCTAAATTATGTATTCTTCATAAATCATACTCTTGGACTAAGTATCCAAAATTAAACGTACAATAATCTCTTTGCCGTTTATGGTTAGGTTTAAAAGAGATGGACAATAAAATTGATTCGTAATAATGAAGAATTAGTAAATGTTCTTCACAATGTACCGGTCCATGATGATATCTAATGTATAGTATAATGAAAGTTATACTATATATTTAATATATTTGTTTGGTTAAATTGATTCTCAATTTCTTATCCACTATTAACCTAATTTCACGATTTATTTCAAATATACCAAAAAAAGGTGGATTAATTACAATTTCACGAAATATATTTTTTATAAATTGAGTGTATGTTTGTTAATTAGAATTCACCCAAATTATGTATTCTTTATAAATCATACTCTTGGACAAAAAATTCGAAATGAAAATTACAAAAATATTTTTGTCGTTTATGGTTAGGTTTAAAAGAGATGGACATGAATATTTATTCGTAATAAGTAAAGAAGTCGATAATCTAGTTCACAATGTACCGGTTTATGGTGATATACAATGACTAATAAAATGAAAGTTATTATAGATATTTAATATACTTGTTTGGTTGACGACTACACAACATCAGTTTTATATAACTAACTCTTCTTTTATATAATATTATTTATGGCTAATTTTATTATCAGTTTTAATTGTACTAAATTTAACATCAGTTTTATTTGTACTAAAATTTTTGAGTTCGTTTGTACTCCATATGTCCAGTAATTTAGTCCTATCGGCTACACAAACTAGATATTACGTCCGATATGCAAAATGCTAGCAATCGGATCGTGTAACGAAAACTAGACACATGGGATTTTTGGCGAATATCTGTTGAAGATGTAATTCTTGCCCGAGAAGTATTAAAAGTCATAGGATATGATGAAATAAAGATGTCTTTGAGTTGTATTGTAGTCTGTCTAAAATACGTATTTTCTTAACTCAATATTTAATAAGTTAAAACTAACCCCAGGAGATTTGGAATTGCCATTAATTATTAGAAGTTCAACTATATGAGAACTCAGTGTATGCCTAACTCACATAATAACAGCAGCAAGTAAACTCTCTCAATAAATCTGCCTAACATACATTGAATTAACTATAGCAACTTGTTGGATGAGAAAGGTTCTTCTATCACATATTATATCAATAATTGAGGGTAAGCCTATATATATATATTGCAAAAGCATTTCCACTTTGCAACAAAACCAAGCCTAACTCCACTGCTCATTTAGCAGTCATGGCGAGTTTTGTGGGACTCAAGCTTTGCATTCTCTTACTCGCTCTGACATCACTTGCAGATATTGCATCATCTACAATATGCATACCAGGTCTACCTATTTTTGGAAGCTTTTGCCCATCTCCGCCACCACCCCCGCGATCTCCACCCCCCCCCTCATCCCCACCCCCCCCCACCCCCTCACCCCCCCCCCCCCTCCCACCCCCCCCCCCCCCCAACACCCCCCCACCCCCCCCACCTCCAACACCACCTCCACCTCCACCTCCAACACCACCGCCACCTCCACCACCATCACCGTCCCCACCGCCGCCAACATCCCCATCACCACCACCGCCGCCAACATCCCAATCACCACCACCGCCCTCTTCCCCTCCCCCACCACCACTAGAAACTGTGCTTTGCACTTTGTTCCCCCAATTCTTCCCCATTTTATGCAGATCTCCACCACCACCCGCTCGGTGATTATCATCTACCGAACTACAATATGTCACAACCATGCAACTCACCTTCACATGCAAGATGTATTGTAGCTTTACTATAATTACCATCATCTCACAATATGCAACCGTATATGCAGACCACCAATAAATAACTTTCGCTACCAATACTATATACTACTACTTATCAATTTAATAAGATTATCTCATAAGCTTGTAATAAGGTTATCTTCTATATATATATAGAAGAACTCCACTAGCTTTAGAGGAAGTGTGACGTATGATTGATGTACTTGTACCTCTCAATGTATTACATGAATAAAACTTTTCATCGTCTCTGCTGCTTATATTGTTGTCCCACTTCCATTCTTTTAGGTTCAGCTAGCTAATTTAATGAAAATCTCACATTCAAACATAATCAATATACGTGTTTGGTGATTTGGGTAATTTTGTATAATAAGCCTTACATACTACGTAAGCTGGAGGGAGATGGCATGATGACCTCAAGTCATTCAAAATGGGTCTGAATTACATACAAGTACAGTAAAATTGATATTTTGTTTTCCTCAAGGAACAAGTTGAAAATTTAAAAATCACGTGAAAATTTACATAAGAGACGAAGGTAAATTTAAATTCAATGACTAATATAAAATATTTCTATTTTAAATAGTACGCTTTATATAAAGCTAGTAAAAATACTCATTTATAGGAGTATTAGATTGAATTTCAATGCAATGTAATATTATTTTTCTGTTGATAGTGAAATATTGATAATCTCAGATATTTATTGACAAAAAAAGTGAGGGAGTGTATTTCACTTTTAAGCAGGGAGTGAAATATTGGTTAGTACTTGCACAATATGTCATTTAGATCCTTAAACTTTATAAGACCTTCAAACTCGATAATACATATCTTAATTAAGCACTATCGATCCATATTAAAAGGAAGTGCAAATGTCGAATTAATATGCTGAATGCTCTATGCTTTTTATGTCTTCGAACTTGTCAAGGTTTCCTCTAATGATGTACCAGGCGTCTTAAATTTACAATGCTGGGAGGGGGGACTAGAATATTTGGATCTAAGCCAACGTTCTTTAAGCATCAGTAGTTTAAATGTAGATTTCAACTCTTTAAACAGTAAGTTTTTTAGATTTTCACCGATTAGGAACACCTATCTTTTCTTTTTTTTGATAGGTAATTTCAAAATTTATTAAGAGGAAATAACAATACCAAGTAGTGTATTGGAGTTACAGATTACAGAACAAAGATGTGAAATCCTACTAGCTTTAGAGGAAGTGTTTCATAAAATTTTACACGTCTGGATACAAAAATTTTATGTGTGACTAAATCATAAAGTTTGTATCCTTTGTACCTCATTGAATAACCAATAAACACACATTTTGAGGCTCTATAATAACACTTATGTCTGTCAGCTATCAAAGTGGATGCAAAACACAGGCCGCCAAAGATCTTTAAATGTGAATAATCTGGTTTTTCTTTGTATAATAATTCAAAAGGACTTTTTCCATGTAAAACATCTGTAGGGGTTCTGTTTATCAGATGCATATCTGTCTGAACACAATCAGACCAAAAAGATAAGGGCAAACATGATTGAAACAACAATGACCTTGCAACTTGCAGAATATGTTGATGTTTTTTTCAACTCTGGCATTCTGCTGTGGAGTTTCTATACAAGAACATTGATGAATAATCCCCTTGGAATTATAAAATGCAAGATACATAAATTCAGCTCCATTATCAGTTCTTACACACTTAATGTTTTTCCAGAAATTGAGTTTCAACCATTGAGTAAAAATTCAGCATGTGAAACCTAGTTTCTGCTCTGGTTTTCATTAAGAACACCCAAGTAAATCTTGAGTGAGCATCTACAATAGTAAGGAAATATCTGAAACCAGAAGTAGAAGCAATTCTGAAAGGTCCCCATATATCCATATGAACTAAATCAAAGCATTCAACAGCATTAGACTTACTGTCTAAAAAAGGCAACTTTTTATGTTTGGCAAAGTGACAAATATCACTAAGCTTATTATTGTTATTACAAGAATCTTGTGAAATTGAATCAATGCAACAAGACAGTTTCTTAAAAGGTACATGACCAAGTCTGTAATGCAAACTAAAAAATCTTCATTCTGAGCAGAATTAACAAAGGACACAGAATTCACAGCAAAATTTACACAAGAAATGTCTTTTAGTTTGAGATGATATAGTCCATTTGTTGATTCAGCATAGCCAATGATTGAGTTTGATTTCTGGTCCTGCAACACAGTGATTTGACACAAATTTCACACATAGGTTCTCATGCATTGTGAGATGGAACACATAAACCAGATTAAAACTAAATGATGGAACACACAAAACATTGTGTAGCGTTAAATTATAATTCAGTTTAACAGTACCACTATAGGTTGCATTAGTATACTGACCAGTAGGGAGCTGGATTCTAGTATTAATGGCAACAGGTGTAGTAGTGTCAAATTCAGGTGAATAAATCATATGATCAGATACTCCCGTATCTTATATCCAAGAATGATTGACTTGAATGGAAGATAGAGCAGTAATAGTACCTCTAAATGTCTGAGATGAAGATTGTGAGACACCTTTAGGTGTGAGCATCAGCAATAGCAACATCAACATGATGTGATGAACTAGCAGAATTATGAGTTCTCATAAATTGGACAAATTTATTATAGAGCTGAGGATCACAAAAATCCATATCTGATTGAGTCTGTTCTGGAGGAGCAGTGTTATTAAGAGAAACCATATTTGACAGTACACTTTGGTTTATCCTTATAAACATTATTGTTATTTCTAGCCAAGAATCCAGCAGCATCACCAGTAGAAGGATGACCAAGTTCATCACATTTCTCAGAAACACTTTTATCAGTAGACTGACTATACAGAACCATAGAATCCATAGGATTATGTAAAGACCTTTGTAACTCTTCTTGTTTTAGCATACAATACACTTTTGATAAAGGTGGTATAGGAGTTTGCATAAGAATCTGACAACGAAGATTAGCATAAGACTCATTCAATCCCACTAAACATTTCAACACAAAATCCTTCTCTAGGACATCTTGATAAGCTTTGTTCATATTACATGTGCAAGAGCAAATAGGTACAGATCTATAATTCACATATTCATCCCAGATCCCTTTAAAAACATTATAGTAAGTGGTAAGTGTTTGAGATCCTTGTGAAATATTGCTTAAGTTCTTTTCCAGTTGAAAGACTCTTGGACCATCACTTTTAATATTCCTAATCTTGATTTCATCCCAAACATCTTTCACATTGGTAAAGTATAATAGTGTAGGTCGAATATCATTCAAAACATAATACACAAGCCAAGATATGAGTAATGAATTTACCCTAAACCAAGCAGCATATGGAATTGCATCTTTAGGAGGTGGAGTAGGAATCGAGCCATCCGGAAATCCCACTTTGTTCTTTGTTGTGAAAGCCAAGATTACTGACTTCTTCCAGGCGTTGTAATTATCTCCATTGAAAGTCTCATTTATGATGCGAACACCAAGATGCTCAGCTATGGATATAAAAATGGGAATTTGGATATTCACTTGGATTGATTGGTGGATTCCACGGACCTCTGGGATTGGGATTTGCTACCTGTGAATTCGTATCAGTCGCCATCAGTACTCAGATCGAGAAAAAAATAGAATCAAGAAGATTCACAGAGAACAGTAAACAGAGTAAATGATAGAATTTGTGGAAGAGATTGATCTTGAAATGGCTACGATGATACCATATTAACTTTCTTGTATCAAGAATCAGATGAACAGAAAAATAAAACTTCCATTGATGAAGTCGGAAATATAGAACAGAATGAAACATAATGAATGAATCAGGTTCTACTTAGCAGCTGTTTAAATAGCTTTTAAGTAACTGCTTCTACAGCTAGGTACAACCTTTTATGCTAGTAGTACAATCAGAAATGTGTTATAACTACTTGGTTATTTTACAAATTGAGTCTTCTACTTCTTGTTCTTCACACTTTCTTCTTATCACTTCCTTCTTCACTGTTGTTCTTCCTTCTTAACTGTTGTTCTTGTTGAGATTACTCAACCTGCTGGTTGAGTAATCTTATTAATTAATGCTCAGGCAAATGCATGATAGTTTGTGCATGATTTGGCATTGTGTGTTTCATAATAGTAAACCATGATGAGACATGAAACAGTTTCTTTTAAAGAGTGCATGTGATGTTTGTTTACATAGAAATTAAGAATAAGCAGACAACAGAGGAAGTAGAAGAAACAGAGGGACAAATTGCACAAACATAGTTTTGTAATATAACATTTGACATGCAAAAAACGTAAACAAAGGCAAATTGTATTGCTCATTCTCCACCCTCAGATATTTTCTTCCCAAAGTCTACCAAAATGAATGATGAGTCGTTAAGTGTACTGACTAGTTGATTATCTTCTGCTGAGTTTTGTCTATGTTTCTATTGAATTTTATGATTTATTAGGATCTAATCACTGTTTTAATTATTTTTGGTGAGTTTTAGGTGTCAAAGAGAAAGAGAGTATAAAAATAACATTTTTGAAGGAAATAGTGAAGAAAAGGAGTTTTGGATGTGAAATGATACAATTGGTCATTAGTGAACAATTGTAAGGAGAGAATCGGATTTAGTTTCGGATCGGTTTTGTGTACATGTTATAAAGGCAGGCCTGAATTCAATCCAAACCAAATCGTAGTCGATCGAAGTCAAGAAGTAAAGGGAAGTATAATAAAGAATTTGGCTCGTTTAAGTGTTAAATGATAACAATTCTGCAAAGACGGGTGAAGAGATCATTGATGCATTGAGCAATACCCTCTAGAGTCTTGGATTTTAGATTTTATTTATTTTTTTCATTCATTCTTGTAGCAGTGTTGATTTGATGGAATGGTATAATTTTAGGGATTTTGGCCAGATTTATCTTGATGATGATGAGCCACTGAAGATTATATGGAAGGATGATGTTCATTTCAAAAGCACTGAATGGAACAATTTTGAAGTTGCGTGATGTGTGACATATTACTAAGGTGAATAGAAACTTACTTTCCATAGGACGATTGGATTACGAGGATTATGTTGTGATATTTGGTTTCATTAATTGGCATAATACCACGGGAGCTATGGTGGTGACTCGAGGTAAGAAATAAGCTACTTTGTGTATGAGAATGAGAAAAAATTCTAAAGATTGCATTGATGTTGCATGTGCCAATAATAATACAAATTTATGGCATTGTCGACTTGACCACATGTGAGAAAGGGATGAAAGTGTTATATTCGAAAGGTAACCTACCACGAATCAAGTGAGTTGACATTGGTTTGTGAGTGAATTGAGTTTTCGAGAAACAAAAAAGGGTTCGTCTTTTCAAATAGTGGCTGAGTTTTTGAAGAAGAAAAACTTGGGTTTGGTGCATAGTGATATATAGGAACAAGCGCCGGTGATATCCCTAGGTTGTGTGTCATATTACCTATCTTTGACGACTTCACTAGAACGATATGTGTTTACTTTCTGATAAGAAAATCTAATGATTTCGATACTCTTAGAAAGTGGAAACCCCCTGTAGTAATTGAAAGAGTTATGAATGTTAAGCATTTGAGATATTATAATGGTCTATGAACTCACCGAGTTCAAACAGGTTTGTGCTGTGAATGGTATTCGCATGGAGAAGACCTTGAGGGGAACCCCTAACATGACAATGTTGTAGATTGTATGAACATGACATTGAATAAGTGTGCGAGGCGTATGCACTTGAAGTGTGGTTTACGGAAATTTTTTTGGGTTGATACACATTACACTGCTCCTTCCTTGATTAATCGAGGACCATCTGTTCCTTTGGGGAATGACTCCCAATAAGAGGCTCGGAGTGGGAAAGAGGTAAACTTATATTTTCTACATGTGTTTGGTTGTATGGCGTATGTTCATGTTGATGCTGCATGTAGAAATAAGTTGGCTTGTAAATATATCAAATTTACATTCATTGGATATGGATGTGACGAGTTTGGATATAAATTTCGGGATGATCAGGCATCGGAAAATAATTCATATCCGAGATTTCATATTTAATGAGCAGGTTTTGCACAAAGATGGGCTGAGTGCATCAGATATTGGTTCTCATGTTGAGACTCTTCAGGTTATTGAGTGCGATGTTTCTAAATTGTGTGGGAGAGTTGTTATCCAGAATGACCAAATGATTGTTGAGTTAGAACCCCGTACCACTGGTTCCACATGAGGTAGAGTGCGGTCGTACGCACCACTGAATTATGTTCTGCAACAAAGATCTACAAGATACCACAATTCTCCATATACATTTTTTCCTTCCAAGTATAATTATTATTTTATATTAACCGACAGTGGTGAAGCTGAGTGTTACGCAGATGTGTCATGTAGTGTTGATGTGGGCAAGTGGACACTTGCTATGGATGAAGAAATAAATTCGTTGATATCTAATGAATCTTGGAGTTAGCCGAGCTTCTCGAGGGTATGAAAACTTTGTATAATAAAAGGGTCTACATGATCCAATAAGAGGCAAATGGTAGCTGTAGTGGCAGAAATCAGATTGCAACTTGAGTAAATGAAGTTAGCCAAAGCAGCTCTTCAACGATTCATGAACGTTTGGACCATGTCTCACCTGTCCAAATAAATTGAAAATCAAGCTAAGTCTATTAGCAATAGTGC
>JAYMSH010000174.1:0-13410 GCA_036897905.1 Aragoa cleefii | reverse complement strand
AATTTTGAGTTTAGAGAGTGTTTTGAGTTTAATTACGAGAGATATGAGGTTGGAAGGAGAAGTGTGTTGAAAATACTTAATTTTGGTGTCTATTTATAGAGAAAAAATAATTATAGCCGTTGGTAATTTTTTTATATCTTTTTTGGATTTTTTAAGGTCAAAATCAGCTATTTTTCCGTTAAAACAGTACCAACGGTCATAAACGGGACAGTGACAAATGTCACTGGAAACATCGTCGTTTCATTATTAAAGTTAAAAAACAAAAAAACCATCACCGCCAGCGTCGCCTCATGACGTTAGCGCGGTGACGGTCACGTGGTGACGTCCCCAGGCGTCAACACTGTGGGGCGTCACGGACCGTTGCCCACGGTCTTAGCTAGGTGAAAATGGGATGGTTTCACGTCTGGTGATTATATACCACATGAACATGTTTGTCAGCTCACATTTGGTAAAGTTTGTAATTAATGAGACAGTGAAATGGTTGTTGATCAAAACGCTATTTCAAAATTTCAGCTTTTCGGAGTTCTTTTTGTCATTTCGTCGAACAGGTAGTCGTCATTGCTCAATTTCTCGCTTTCAGTAACGAATTCAGAAGTCATTCGTTTTTTTTTCACTGTTATTCGAATCAATTTGAAATAATATTGTTTCGTTTCATTGTTGGTTGTGGCAGGATGTTAAGGGATTTCAAATTCCTGCGTCGAAATTCGGGGAGAAACCCTAACGCAGATGAGGCAGAGAATGTGCCTATAAACCCTAAGGATTCGTTGAACCCTCTGGTAGGCGTAGTAGATCCTACAAGGCCTGCTTTGACTACGATTCAGGATCGTGTTTTGGATCAGGAAGTGGGTAGCATTAAGGTTAATAGAGCTGATAAGACGCCAACCAAGCCGAAGCCTAGATATTCTGATATTCGTACTCCCGAAAAGCCGGTTTGGGTGGGCTCAGAGTAGTGGTTTTGTGGAGTCTAAGGAGGAAGGAAAGGTTGTAGCAAATATGAATACTCCTAGTAGGTCGACTAGGGCAGTGGGGAGGGGCAATTCGAGTTATTCCGAGTGTAATTCGACGCAGAGCACGCCAACTAAGAGTGTGAGCAAGCCTCCGAATCAGGGTTTCAGTTTAGCTAGTGGATCGAGGCCTCCACTGAGTAGTGGAGCTAATCGGATGGTCAACTTTGCTGCGTTGTCTAAAGGGATTCCGAGTTCTTGCAGCTTGGCAGCTGTTGTGAATACTGTTGAGGTTCCTTGTTTTGAAATGAAGGAGGATTCGTCGTTTTGGATGGAACATAATGTTCAAGTAAGCTATAGGCTACTCTTGTTTCGATTAATGTCTACCTGTTATATATTCTTAGTTTAGTTTGAAGGCTCTTCAGCTGTGATTTATCTAGTATTCTAATATTGATGTCTTAGGTTTTGATACGTGTACGGCCATTGAATAACATGGAGAAGGGTTTCGGTAGATGCTTGAAGCAGGAGAGCTCACACTGCATCACTTGGGTCGGGCAACCTGAGACTCGCTTTACCTTTGATCATGTAGCATGTGAAGCTATAGATCAGGTTTGCAAAATTGTTTGGTTTGCTGAATGAGTAGATTTAATTGAGGTGTTATTAATGCTTTTACATTTGCAGGAGACACTTTTTAGAATGGTTGGCTTGCCTATGGTGGAGAATTGTTTGTCTGGATACAACAGCTGTATGTTTGCATACGGGCAGGTAAAGTATCTGCAAGTGTTTCAATTCTTGTTGAACTGTAGTTGAACAATTATTTTCCTTTTCTCTCCAATGTTGCATATTTTAAGTCAAGGTTCGACAATGCAGACTGGTAGTGGTAAGACGCATACAATGCTCGGTGAGATTGACGAAGTCGAAGTGAATCCTAGTCCAAATCGTGGAATGACCCCACGCATCTTTGAGTTCTTGTTTGCAAGGATTAGAGAGGTAATTCCCTCAGCTTTTTCATTCTATGTAAGATTTTGCTGGAAATAAGTTGCTTATTGCTTATAATGAGATGCATTTTGCTCTTAGGAGGAGGAATGTCGAAGAGACGAGCGATTGAAGTATAACTGCAAATGCTCTTTCCTTCAGATTTATAATGAGCAAATTACCGATCTCCTGGATCCTTCATCCACAAACTTAATGGTATCATTTCTAACTTTTTTAATTGATTTTCTAACGTCCATTATATCAGTGTGTAATATTTCTCATTTTCTTCTCCTCTTAAGTTGCGGGAGGATATGAAAAAGGGTGTATATGTTGAAAATCTGTCGGAATTTGAGGTTCACACAGTTAGAGACGTTCTTCATCTTTTGAGCCTGGTGAACTCTTCTTTTGCCTTTTTTCTGTTCTTTTTTTTTTCCTCCTTTTTTCTTCGAATGGTCTATACTACAATTGCATTATCCTCACTCACCACTTGATCTTTCTATCCTGGATGCACTAATATTTGCTGTATCCTTTAGGGTTCTTCAAACAGGAGAGTCGCGGAAACAAACATGAACAGAGAAAGCAGCCGTTCGCACAGTGTTTTTACTTGTGTGATTGAGAGTAATTGGGAAAAGGATTCCACTACTAACTTCCGTTTTGCCAGGCTGAACCTGGTCGATCTTGCTGGTTCTGAGAGGTATAAACTGTGTTTCACTTAGACATTGCGTAAAATTTTTTCCTTGCTTAAGTATATAATATTATAATGAGAATATCTCAAACAGGCAAAAGTCTTCTGGTGCTGAAGGTGAACGCCTGAAAGAAGCTGCAAGCATAAATAAATCTCTGTCAACACTAGGGTAACATCTTGATCTTGGTTAATGCAGAAGCACTGCCTCATTTAGTGAGTCCTTGTTGGGCCTGTTTCCTTCTAAATCGGCATTGTGACTTTGACATGTTTTTTCTTCTTTTTGCAGCCATGTAATTATGGTCTTAGTGGAAGTAGCAAACGGAAAGCCGAAGCACGTACCTTATAGAGATTCAAGATTAACCTTTCTCCTTCAGGTGAATTTTTTTTTATTTACATTATTTGCCCTATACTACAGTCACATGAAATATACGAGTTCTTCTGTAACTTGAGTAAAATGTTCTTATGTTCAGGACTCTCTTGGAGGGAACTTTTTGTTTATTTACATTATTTGCTAGATACTGTAGTCATAAGAATATACAATTCTTTTGTAACTTGAGTAAAATGTTCTTATGCACAGGACTCTCTTGGAGGAAACTCGAAAACAATTATAATAGCCAATGTCAGCCCATCTATTTGGTATATACTCTTGGCATTTAATTTCAAAAGGATTTTTGGGCCTGGGCTTCCTGCTTTAATTTCTTTTTATTGTAAACTAAAACTTATACATCATCTACAGCTCCTCGGCTGAGACATTGAACACTTTAAAGTTTGCTCAGCGAGCCAAAATGATTCGGAATAATGTAAGCTTCTTTGTGTAATTAGTAATTGAATATGATTGTGTTGTTTCCTAACCTGTCTCTTTTGATCCAATCTTCATTATACAGGCTGTCATAAATGAAGATTCATCGGGAGACGTCTCAGCATTGCAACTTCAAATAAGATTGTTAAAGGTCAAACTAGTTTCACCTTTTACTCTAGCCACAGTTAACTTATCTTGATTTATTTTCAGATTGAAGATTGTCTTTATTATTGTAACAGGAGGAGCTTTCTGCAGTCAAACGTGAAAAGGTACATCGACCCTTGTCGTTTGGGCCCCTAATTCATAAAGACTCAAGGATCGAAGAAGAGGATGACTGTAAACGACAGGATCACTTGGTTGATATGCTTGTAAAAGAATCCAATGGGATTCTCAAAGTCTCTTGTAAACAGGTGAGGCATTGTGCTGTTTCCTGAAGCAATGCTAACACATCCTTTTTTTCCCGTGTGTTTTTGATATATTATCTCTCATTTATATCCCAGTTGAAGTCATTGGAAACTACACTTGCCGGTGCATTTAGGAGGGAACACATGGCAGAGACTTCTATTAAACATCTTGAAGCTGAGATTGAGCAGTTGAACCGTTTGGTACCATATTGCTAGAGATAAATGTATAAGTTACTTGCTATTTGTTGTTCAGAAGATTAATAAATTCGGTGCAAAATTGCTTCTCAGGTCAGTCAAAGAGAGGAGGACACTAGGTGCACAAAAATGATGTTGAAATTTAGAGAGGACAAAATTCAACGCATGGAGTCTCTTCTTGGAGGCTCGATATCTTCTGATGATTATTTACAGAAGGAGAATGTTGCACTTTCAGAAGAAATTCAACTGCTACGGGCAAGGGTTGATAAGAATCCTGAAGTAACTTGATTTGCGCTTGAAAATATTAGACTCTTGGAGCAAGTCCGGAGGTCAGTTACCTACTCAAGCTACAAAGAATTTCCTTTTACACTCATGATTGATTTTACTTTTTCTATGTGGAATGAAAAGGTTTCAAGATTTATATGAAGAAGGCGAGAAGGAACTGTTAATGAGCGAAATATCCGAACTGCGAAATCAGGTATCTTCCGTACCTTGCTGGGAAAAATTCTCGTGTTTCTCCATTTGTTTTGAGTCTTGACTACAGAATTTAACTGCTGACAGCTTATGCTGTTGCTTGATGGAAATTCAAAACATCCTAATAACGAGAAGGTAGGATATCTATCTATTCTTAGAAAAGTTCCCTTTCTGGTTTGAAGGCATTAGCAATAAGAGTCAGCGATTCATGACAAGCTTTATTATATTATTGTCTGTTTTGATACAGGGTTCTGTTCATGGTGGCAATGAGAATGATTTAATGAATGAGGAGGTTTGTCTTGTCACATTGGCTATTGCTGCAGTTTTTATGTAAGGAAATTTCGATTTACAATATTCTCTCTGTTTTGCAGTTGAAGAGAACACTTTCTGAGATGGAGTCAAGTAAAGCCAAGCTGGTTGCTTGTCTGGAAGACAATGAGAAGCTCAGGCGGTAAAATTCTTGGCTTATTTTCACGTTCTTATCTAATTCCTCTGTTGTTTATGATCTCAGACTCCAAACTCTTCTTCTCAAGCTGTCATGATAATCTTCTGCAGAGAATTAGAAGAGTTACATACCTCAACATTTGCAACTCAAGAGCATGACTGCAATGCAGAAGTCGAGGTACCTTAGAAAATTCTACTTTTGTTGTCCAATTTGGCACAAAAATATTTCTTCTTTTCTATGTTTGTACATTGAATGCGGATCTAGTAAAGAACTTGAACATGTTTACATGACTACTAGAGATTCTACACAGAGATTGCAATTTTAGTTGTTGAATTGACATAAAAGACTCATTTCAGGAATCTATTGTGGAAGTTTCCTTAATGAATGATCAGCCAATATCAACAAGCAACAGAGATCATGAAGAACCAAGAAGAGGCAATATTATGAAACAAGCAGAAGAAATCATGGATTTACAACTTGAGTTGGATATCCTCAAAATAATTCTGCAAGAGGAAAGATCCTACCGTGCTGAAACAGAGGAAAAGTTCCAATCTGTTAACAGAGAACTTCAGTTGTCAAAAGAAATGATTACGTCTTCCACCAAAGAATACGAAAAGCTGAAGGAAGAGATCAAAGGAGCAAAACTGGTTATTGAAGCTCTCGAGTCCCAACAAATCCTGTCGATTAATGAGATAGAGGATCTTAGAAAATCTAACATTCAATATGAAGAGATTTTGAATAGAAAAGAGCTTGAGATCTCTTCTTTAAGGAAGGAAGAGTTCAGAGACCTCTCTAAGTCTAATTACTCAGAGAAGGACGACTCTCGTTTGGAGGCAAAGTTAAAGAAGATGCATGAATCTCTTGAAAAGGCAAAGAAAATGAACCAGTGGTATCAGAGTGGACTCTTGTGTCGAGCATCTGAGGATGAAGAAACAGAAGAAGTCCGTAAGCAGGTTGAGGTAGAAAAAGCTGAAGTAATTGTGTGCTTGCAAGAAGAACTTTCCATTCTTCAACAAGAAGTCCATGACAGTAAGACAAAAGAGGTGGAATTTAGAGATAAGCTTACATCATTGCAGACTGAAATGGAAGTCTTGGACAATGATCTTCATCTGAAGAGCAAAGAGAATGAAAAATTAGCTGAAATGTTACAAGAAAGAGATCATGAATTGAGAATGTTTTTTGAAGAATGGGACGTAATGGGGAGTGAGTTTGAAGGTATCCTTGCCAGTGGGCAAGAGGCTTTAAAAGAAGCCCATGACGAGATTGATCTGATTACTAGTTCAATGCCAGAAAAATCAAGCCGGATTTTGGAACAGTTTGGAAGATTAAAACAATATGTTGTTGAAAAAGAAAGAGCCATTGAAACGCTTAATCAATGTTTACAGGTTGCGATAGAAAAGAGGAACGATTTGGAATCCATGCTAAGGACGTTGAGAGGAGCAGCGTTGGTTATTACCGAGACGCACCAACAGGAGTGCAGTGAAAAAGACAACAAAATTCTACTTTTGACGTCCGAATTAAATAATAGGACCTCCACTATTGCAGAGCTCAAGAGTGTAATAAAGTGTGGAGAAGATCGACTTAGGAAGGCATCTTCTTGTGCAACAGCTTCATTGGTGATGGTGAACAGACTGTTCGAATTACATTCTAATTGCCAGGATGCGCTAAGTGAGAGGAATGTTCAGCTTGGAGGGTTTCAAGACATTATTACCCAAAATGTTACCGCTCTCCACAATCAGGCCATTATAATGGATGAGACACATAAAAAGGCTCATGCTTTACAAAGGGATTTAGAAGCCTCAGAAGAAAGTTGCTCTAAACTAAAGCTGCAGCTCTCTGATGAGCAGGAAAGTTTGGAAGCTCTTCGAATAAAGCTTGATGAAACTGAGAACGGAAAAATCTTAGAAACAACAGGAAAACTCAAGGAGCTAAATTCCGGCGTTTCCACCCTGAAGTTATGCATGGATGAGTATTTGATGCATGATGGAGATTCTCAGAATGACGCTGGTCCAGAAAAGTCCTATTGTCTTTCGGCAAGTAATGAATGCAAATCACGGGTAACACTCAGATACCTTCTAGACACTCTGATTTATTTTGCACTTGCAAGCAGATATTTATTTGCATTGATTGGGGTCTGTTTCTAATGTGTTACAATCAAACAAAATTGACCTTCTTGAAAATTTATCTTGAGTTGAAAGCATTCATGAAAAGTTAAAAGATTAAAACTAGAGTCTCGTGGCACTGCATTACACTCTAGAGTTTTGTTTTTTCTATTCTATTCTTTTCTCTCTCTCTTTTTTTCCCCCTCCAGTAGTCCAAAAAGTATAGCAATGTATTCCATGTAAAAGATACTTAAGTTACTAATTTTCCCTTTGTTGCAGACTGGTGCAGGGACAGAACTAGGCATAAAGCATGTAGAATCAAGTAATCTTGAAGATGTGAAAACTGAGAGTTATGCTGCGTCTGAAAATATTTTGACAAGTAAAAAAGGCAGAGATGCCACCATTATTCTTATAAAGAGAGAGATAGAATTTGCACTTGGAAGCTTACAAGGAGTACAAGCTCAGATGGCTAAGTTGCAGTCTGAGAAAGAAGATATGTTGGCATCAGGAAAACATAGTAGGAGAAACATAGAGTCTTTGATGAATGAAGCAGTTCTTCTTCAAGAGTCTATTGAAAGTTTTGAAACTGGTTTACAGCTCAAACTCAATGCTTTGGATGGTAAGGTAGGGAAAATGGAAGAAATTGTACAAGAAGCTTTCATGTCCTGGCTGCAGCAAAGAGAGGTAGGAAATTCATTATGTCATCTTTGTTATGGTAATGATCTTTAATATGACTAAGCTTCTTTAAAACTCCTAGGCTCCTTAAAACCTTCTTGCACGATCGTTTCCAGCATGATAAAGATATGCATCCACTCCATTATGTTTCGTGACATTATAAAGTTCTTAAACATTTTCTGAAGCACAATGTGAAATTGTAATTAGAGAAATATTTTGTAGCTAAGGGAATTTGACTGCTTACAGTACTTTCCCTCTGATAACCATTTCCTGTAGTTACTTGAAGCTGAACTGGATGATGCTAGTGTTGTTGCTTCCCAGAAGACCATTGAAGCTTTGTGCTTTTTGAAGAAGTTTGAGGAAATTCAAGATACGGTGAAGGAGGCAGACATAATGATAAATGAGTTAATGATAGCCAATGAATCGTTGAAGCTTAATGCCCGCGAATCGAAAAGAAAGGAAAATAACTTAGTCAGTGAGATAGATACCTTGATAAATGAAGTTAAAGGCCTGAAAATTTCCAATAATCTGAAGGATCAGAATTACGGGAGGCTGGAGAAGCAGTACGAAGCAGAGCTTGTCATTATGAATAATAAGCTCAGAGAACTCGAGAATGTTGTTTCAGAAATCCATACCTCCTCATTGGAAGAATGGATATCTCTATCATCTGATTTTTTAAGTGCCAAATCCCAACTTAATGAATCAACTAAAATCATTAGGTCATCACTCGAGGAGGTATGGGCAGAGATTATAGTAAAAGATTGCGCAGTTTCCGTACTGCATCTTTGTCACATGGGAATTCTATTGGAAACAGCAAATGGTTTGAATGCAGAAAATGGTCTTCTTCACCATGGTTTGTGTGAATCTAATGCGGTCGTATCTGAACTCAGGGAGCACAATTATAGATCTAAAAGAGAGCTTGAAATGTGCAGAGTCCTCAAAGGGAAGTTGTTGACAGACATTAAGAAAGGCTTGGATCACATATCGAGCAAAGTGGACGAAGCTGGGGAGCTCACGCTTCAGCTTACCTTTTTTGAAAAGAAGATACAGGATCTACAGTTTCAAGAAGAAATGATGCTGCAAAGGTCGAATGGTATGGGATATGAACTTGCAGTGCTGATGAAGGAGCTCGATCACAGAAACAGACAAGCATTGGCATCACTTGCGGATCAAGATAGGTTGCTGAAGGATAAAGATGAACTTACTGAAAACCGGGAAGAGTGTTTCTTAATGGAGCTCGCTGCTAAAGACCTTGAGTCAGTATTTTTGTCATCTGAGTTAAAGCAGTTGTCGAGCACTTGTACTGGTTTCCATGAAGTCCTTGAGAATTTCAAGAAGGATCTAATTTTCAAGAGCTTAGATGCTTCTTCGAATGAGTTGATTTTAAAAGAGCTTCTCGAATCGAACGAATCCTTGAAAGGCCTGTTTGAGGAAGTGATGGAAGAAAAGAGAAACCTTTATGGTAGGGTTCAATATCTTGAGTCTCTGTCTGAGAATTTACAAGAAGAATTAAAGAGGAAGGAAACAGCTCTTGAAACTTCATCTGGACATATCTGTGAGCTTGATCAGAATATGCAGAAGTTGCAGAATGATATTGGTCTTCTTGAAACCAAATTGCACAGTTTTCGATTGACTGTGGCTAAGAAGGATGAAGAACTTGGAACTATGAAATGCCTTCAGAAGGAGAATGAAGTGCTGCGGGACCAGTTAATAGAACACAAGATGGGACATGGTGTAATTCTGCAGGTTTTAGAGGGCACAATAGCTGATTTTGAAGTTGACAATCACAGGCTGAAAGATAATATTTCAGGTTTGGAGAATTGCATAGTGAAGTTAGGGGAGGACCTGCACCAGTCACGAGTAAAAATGGAAACCTACCAATTTTTTGAATCTGTTGAGAATGACTTGTGCTTAAGAATCCAAGATCAGGAAGTGCAACTGGAAATTGTAAATGCCTTGAAAAACGAGAACATTTTCTTGAGAAACGAGCTGGATGCTCATAAGATTAGCAAGTCTGACTGCCTTAATGCTTTGAGCTTGAAAAGTTCGAAAAGTGTCGATTTAGCAAAAAATGTCGAACTTTTAAGCAGCAAAGTATTCGATCTAATTACCGAGAGATTTATCCAGATAGATGATATGTTTCAGAAAACAGTGAAGGAAGTGGAAAAGGCTCACATAATTTTGGAGCAATTCGATGATTTGGATTCTTCTATTCGAATGGAGTTGTCAAGAAAGGATGATATTTTGAAAGGTTTATTATTTGATTTGAGTTCGCTGCAGGAGTCTACATCAAGTAGTAAAGATGAAATGGTAGGTCTGCAGGCTACTTTTAGGGCACTGGAAAAGGATTTTAAATTGAAGTCTCTCAACCTGGAGAATGCTATTGCTAAAAATCAAACACTGGAAGCCCAAATTAAAGATAAGAGAGTGAGAATATCTTCTCTTGAGTTTGAAACTGCGAAACAGCAAGAGATTATTAGCTCTTTGTCCATAGAAAATTCTGAGCTCTCGTCCAGTTTAAAAGATGCATCAGAAGCAAAGAGTTCCGTGGAGAAGGAACTAATAGCCACAAGAATCAAATGTGAGAACTTAGAGACTGAAATTGCTGAATTGGAATGTGCTCTTGCGAAAATGAGCAAGACTACCGACTCGTTCAAAAGAAATTTGGATACCGTCACAGGTCAGATGAAGAATTTGGATGGGAAAGTTCATGCCTTGACCAAAGAGCTTGAGATGGCAATAGCCCTTGCTGAAGTAAATGAAGCGGCCGCTGTTGAAGCTCAAGAGGTAACATTTGATCCTTTTAATAATGCTTCTTTATTTTCCATTTCTTTTTTACTTATTTAGTTTTTGCACAGATAGCTGAATCGAGCAAAGTCCAGGCTGAGGTAAAGGAAGAAGAAGTGAAACTTTTGGAGCGATCAATCGAAGAGCTAGAATGTACTATAAATGCACTTGAACAGAAGGTATCTTACCTTTTTGTAAAATATCACGAATTTGAGTCTTTTTTGTTTTTACTTTTTTTAATTTTATTTTGTTAACATGATATTCCTCTTCATAAGGTTGACATTGTCAAAGGAGAAGCTGAGAGGCAACGACTAGAAAGAGAAGAACTTGAGCTGGAGCTTCAGGCTGTCAAAGAACAGATGCACCATGTTGAAACTAACGATTCTGATATAAAAAGGTTTGTTTACAAAGATTGCACTTCAGTGTTAGTTGAGAATCATGTCTTAACACATACTCCCTTGTATTCAGACTTCTAAATGAAAAAGAAAAGAAGCATGAAGAAGCTCTACAAAGATTGCAACTTCTCGAAAGAGAAATAGTGGCTCGAGATGAAGAGGTGAAGTTCTTTTCTCCTTGGGTGGTATTCTCAATATAATTTCATTAGGATGATAATATTCGATTGTTGCAGTCAGTCATATGGTCTTTTATCTCTTAATTTGTGAAAATCTCCCTTAATTTGTTCTTTGCTTCAGTAGATATCCCGTTGCAAAGCTCATATCTCTGAGCTAAACTTCCATGCTGAGGCACAGGCGTGCGAGTACAAGCAGAAGGTGAGACTGATTCGAATGCAAGTTTAAAATAAGGACAAGTGAATTGGATTTCCATTAATAGAGTAAAATATTAACCATTGATCAATCATCAAACAGTTTAAATCTTTGGAAGCTATGGTAGAACACGTGAAATCTGAAGTCCCTGCCATCCATAGCACAAATGCATCGCCAAGCAAACTGGAAGGAAAGTCTTCGAAGTCTAGAGGCTCGGGCTCCCCTTTCAAATGCATCGGATTGGGCTTAGTTCAACAAATTAAGTCCGAGAGGGACGAGGACCTTAGCGCTGGAAGACAGAGAATAGAAGAACTTGAGTCTCTGGCTTCAAGCAGACAAAAAGAGGTAACGTTCAGGAATAGATATAAGATTCAGTAAACTTTGACTGAAAACAACAGATTCAGTAAACTAAATATTATATCAACTTAAAGTTCATCTTGTTTTACAGATATTAATGCTTAAAGCAAGATTGGCTTCCACTGAAAGCATGACTCATGATGTGATTCGGGACTTGCTCGGCGTAAAACTGAATATGAGCAATTATGCAGTAAGTCTGCAATTTGCGACCTCATTGTCATATTTTTTCCATTTGAAGCTGAAGATGTAAGAAAGCTATTATTTGTGAGTATGATTTTTTTGGTTTACCCATTAGCCTCAATTAATGTAAGACCAACAGAAATACCCTTAATCAGATAGGCAGCACTGCATGATGGTGTTCTCAAGTTTAACACCCCATTTTTTTTCTTTCTATTTTTTTTTTGTAACTGCTAGACACTAATGAACAATCAGCAACTTCAGTCTTTAATGGAGGAGACTCCACACCACAATGCAGAATCTAATGTACAGGTACATCATGTTCTGTGCCAAGTAAACTTCTATCCTTCTAACATAAGCAGGATATGTAATATACCATGTTGGACGGTTCCTCTTACAGGAAGAGGAAGTCGCTGATCTGAAATTGCAGATCAACGAGTTCATCAAAGAGCGAAATGGGTACTGATCTGATTTCTTATATGGATAGCTATTTTCTGTCTATTAAATGCCTTAATTGTGCAAGTCGTGTGTTGGTTTTATTTTAGATGGCTGGAAGAGATAGAGCGAAAACAAGCAGAATTGCTGGCTGCGCACGTCGCAATAGAAAAACTACGCCAGCAAGATCAATTTCTCGCAACTGAAAATGATATGCTAAAGGTAGAAACACCATCAATTTGGCGTCCTTCAGTGTTGTTTCTTTGTAAGATTTCACTTAATAAGCTACTGGACTTCTACCAGATTGAAAATGCCAATCATAAGAAGCGGCTGATGGAACTTGAGGCCGAAATGAAGAAATTGTCCGGTCAACAGAATCTCCAACAGCGCATCCATCATCATGCCAAAATTAAGGTCAGACCGCTAAAATTCAGCTCTTTATTCTTGTTAATCACTTCTTTAGGTTCTAGATGTGGATTAATATCTCTATATGTTTCCAACGAAAGCATTTATTTTTTCCACTCCTATACAGTCGGAAGTTTTGGAAGAAAAAAAGCTGAACTTTTTTGTCCCAGAAGATCTCTGTTTAGTTCAATCTTCTGAATCATTTTTTCTTGTATATCTAGAAATCACTTTCTGAATATTGGTATTGAACCAACCGAAACATGATGATAAAAACCTGTGTTGCAGGATGAAAACAATTTGCTAAGGAGTCAGAATGCAGACCTCAGCTTTAAGCTGCGAAAAACGGAGGCTATTCTGTCACGTGTTAAGGACGAGCTTGCTCAGTTCCGTACTGCAAATGGGAGAAACCCGGACATTAATTTTGATGAGGAGCAGCAGCTGGAGAAAAAGTTGAAGGTAAGTGCAAGAGGGGCATGTAACATATATATTTGTGTAATTGACCTGCTTTTGGTTTGTTCGCACTCTCATCAGTGAGTGGGAAAACAGTGAGGCTGATGCAAGACTTGTTTGAAACAGGAAACTGAAGAGGAGAGGCTGCAGTTGGCTCAGAAGCTACTCGGCTTGTGTACCAACGTATTACAGGTCGGACAGCTTACCTCATGAGTTAAAACAAATTCATACTCCCTCCGTTTTATTACAATGGTAAAAGGTGGTCAAACTTTGACCGCTTTTGACCACAAATTACTTCTAAACGACATTGGTAAAAAAAAAATAGAAGATATTTTAT
>JAYMSH010000173.1:0-13425 GCA_036897905.1 Aragoa cleefii | reverse complement strand
TGTACGCAGTCATACCCGTAAGTAGACTGTTTTCGTAGAGATCCCGGACTCATATGCAAGTGGACGTTCAATAATGATTCATCATTTATCGCACATAGTGACTCGAACCTCCGACCCATTAGTTGGAGGGGAAGCGTGCCAACCAATATGATAATTATATTTGAATTACCTTCAGTTACTACTTTAAAATTTCGGGTTAAGGATACCATAGTAATATAGTAGTGTGAGTGTCAATTACTGCTTTTTAAGACACTTAAGGTTTAAATTGGGATTATTCTTAGAAAAGCACAGCATACGACGTCGTTCTGGCACATATATCAGTCTATCCATCCATCTCCATTTTTCCAGTTCAGTTCAGTTCCCCTCAACTGAGGGTGCGTTTGAGAAATCAATACGGGTAAGTTCTGCCCGGAATCAAAAAAAGAGTGGAGCTGAAGAGTGAGAGTTTGGAGGCCATAAATCAAGAAAAACCACATCAGCTGTCTTTACTACTGTAGCTGCTGCAGAAGCAGATGTTGAAGTTGAAGATGGGTACACGATAACCCAATTCTGCGACAAGATGATTGACGTGTTTCTTCACGAGAAATCCAAGTCTAAAGAGTGGAAAAAGTACTTGGTTTTTAGGGATGAGTGGAACAAGTACAGGGAGAGGTTCTATAATCAGTGTGGGGCTCGTGCTGATGCGGAAACCGACACGGACACGAAGCGGAAGTTGGTGGACTTGAGCCGGAAAATTCGAAAGGTAGTGGAATTTGTTATTGTGTTACTCTGTTTGATGCTGAAAGTTTTGAGTTAAATGTTACTAGTATTATACAATGTGTGTATCTTCTAGCAAGAAGTTTCCAATATATGGGTCTTGAGAGAGTAGTGCATTTCAGATTGATGATGAAATGGAGAAGCATACTGAGCTACTTAGAGAGATACAGGATAGTCCCATGGATATAAATGCTATTGTAGCGAAGAGGCGGAAGGACTTTACGGGGGATTTCTTTCGCCATCTCAATTTGTTATCGGAGACGTATGATGGTTTGGAGGAGCGAGACGGTAATGTTTTAGGCCATTTATTTTAACCAAACTTTGTGCAGTGGTGTAGGCATTACGAACTATTTCATGTTTTTTTGAGATTTATTTTTCGAATTTGATGAAATAATGTAGGCGGTTGACAATATAACAAACCAAAATTCGATCTTTGTTTCATTTGAATGAGGTAGGAGTGGAATTCAGGAAGGTCATCTATAAGCATACAATAAGGGTAGGAACAAAGTGGATAGACAGGATATGATTTTTTGAATATTCGACCAGATTAGATAACTAAGTAACTTGATCAATACTTCAGTTAACAACATGATGGAGCTGTTTTTTGAAGGTTTATGTAATACCAATCAAATATTGCCTAAAATTCTGCATATCTTGACAATTAATTAAGGTGATTTCATAAGAAATACTATTGATTTATGATGTGTGTTTATAATGTGCGAGAACCTGTCTTAGTTTGCTATCGGAGACTTATACTGAGTGCATGTACGTAAGATTAGAAGCATAAGGTATGACCTTCCGTCAACTGAAACAGTTTCCCAGTTACGAAACCTGTATTGTCACTTTTGGATGGCTTTAATTCAGATCGTCTCACTGCAAAGCCCTTATGTAGATAAGTTTGACAGTAAGAAAGATGATTTGAGTGGAGGGATGTGTAATAAATGAGCATGCTGGAAAAGGAATGGAGATATCTATATTTGGTTTTAATGACAGTTTTCTTCTCATCAACAAACATAACATAAAAAATGCCTTCAGTGTATATCTACCGTAACATGCTTCGGTCATCTATCTCTTTTTTGGTGCAAAGTTTCTTTTGACAAGCATAGTACGGATTTTACATGTTCGTTCAGTGAGGAATGAGGGATTAATGTAGAGAGAGCAATTGTCTGTGGGCATACACATACTTGTGATGCCTATCAGTAATCTACAAACGTAAACAAGATCCATTTTGGAAGTTAAGTTTCTTATGATGTTCAGTCAATTGACAAATGTATCAAATCTAGCGCAAGAAACATTAGTACGTTATAAGCACCGGTTTTAGTGGTACCTGTTGATGGAAGAGTTGCTGTGTCTGCTATAAGTGAACTGTCCACTATGTTCCCATAGCAACTGGTATTAAGTCTTTTTCTGGATGTTGTGCATTATGATTGCTTCATTGGTGTTAATTCACTAGCTATAATTTGCTACGCTGATATATAAAATTGTACGTCTGAATTCGCTACATTCATGTCTTTATGATTGAGAATCTTTTGCTCGGCTAGGGGCGAGGTGCTTATCAGCAGTGAGTGCTTTTGATAACACTCTGGAGATAGTGGGTACCTTAGACACTGCCCAGGCAAAGTTTGATGACATCTTGAACTCGCCTTCTATTGACGTAGCTTGTGATAAGATTAAAAGCCTGGCAAAGGCAAAAGAACTCGACTCTTCCTTGATTCTATTGATAAATGGTGCTTGGGCATCAGCAAAGGAGTCGCCTACAATGAAAAATGAGGTAGATAGTTTCATATTTGCTTTTTAGTATCGAGACAAACTGTCTGTTGTTAAATGGAATTTGAAATTTAAGTTGGACAGCTCGAACCTATTAGTTCTTATGGACCAATTATTTATCTGTTTTTTGTCTAACATACACGTCCTTGTGTATACGACCAATTTTTTCTATTCCGGTGCTTTTTAAATAACTTTTTGTGTATTTTGGGGGAATCTTTGCATTCAAAAAACCAGACACCTTTATGGCTAACCGCAAATTTCATGCAGGTGAAAGACATAATGTTCCGTCTATACAAGGCAACCCAAAGTAGCCTGAGTATTGTACCAAAAGAAATTAAGCTGCTCAAGTATTTGCTGAACATTATAGATCCTGAAGAACGATTCTCAGCATTAGCAACTGCATTCTGTCCCAGCGATGATCCCTCTATTAAGGAACCTAACGCCATATACACGTAATAAAGCACACTTTTCCAAATTACATTACCTTGAATTAATTAATATTGGAATATATTGATCAAATATGCAGGGGCGGATGGGGGCAACACCCCCTAAATTTTGAAAAATGCATTTTTTTCGCCATAAGTTTCAAAAACAAAAAAATTTATACCCCCTTGTATATTTTTACAAAATTTTCATCTCACGCCCCCTGAATTTCGATCCTAGCTTTGCCCCTGCACACATGCATGCTTTATGATGTTCTTTGCTTGTGATAAATCCCAGAACGCCGAAAGAGCTGCACAAGTGGATAAAGATCATGCTCGACGCGTACCATCTCAACACGGAAGAGACTGAAATGAGGGAAGCCCGGCAGATGAGTCAACCTATTGTGATTCAGAGACTTATCATTCTAAAAGAAACCATTGAAGAGGAGTACTTGGAGAAGGATGATAAGCCACAGACGGAACCTGAAGATGGAACGGAAGTAAACGCAGATGACTCTTTCTAAATCAGTATTCTAGTACATTTCTAGGACCTTCTGCAATGGGTTTTGTATTGTTAATGTCATCAAGGCAGTAAGCTTACGCCACTTCTCTAGAAGTTGAAACTATATGTTCATCGGATGTAAATTTAGGATATCTTAACAATGTATACTACTACTCAGTACCTAGTATCTGAATTTTCATAATATAATCTTTTTAGACGTTTTACCATTATATGTTATGAGTAATTCGTAGTCAAATTCGGAAATTGTTGACCCGAATAAGTTAAATGTTCCCTAGTTCTTTGGGACGGATGGAGTAACAATTTATCAAACAGTGTAACATCTCATGTTCTGCTCATGAATTTTCGCCACTCGTATTTTATCAAGATAACATATTTCTGCAATGTGTCAGCATTTAGAATACTTTCATACTCATAAGACAAGACGCGTAGAGTATATTACTTTGCGTGCCAACGTACATGTCACTGAAGTTACAAAAACCGCAAAACTGGCGATTTTAAGGAAAGTGTTAGGGCGTTCGGCATGCACCATGTTCTGTTGCAGCTGTTCTTTCAGTTTTCATACGTAATTTCACTTGTGCTTTGGTTTGTCTTTTACATCCAATGCAAGTTTAGTGATGCTGAGACAGTTTTTTAGCACAATTTCAGTTCTAAAGTTGGAGTGTATTGTGTGAATAAAGGATAAACAGAAATTCATATGTATCTTGTGTAGGTGAAGAGAGTTTGTTCATAATTTCTGTTTATTGTACAACAAACATATACGTCATGGACATGTAGTACAAAGTACTGGTTGGTGATGCTAAAGAATATCCATTTAGTCTCGTGAAGAGCCGAATATGCCCTCCCAAGTCTTTTCTCAGGTTTTTTACACGTAATCATTATCTAATCAACATCTATTTGCAAGTATTATCTAATATAGGGATGGGTGTAATTTTTGGAATATTTGGAGTATCCGTGAAATTGTGTTTTTGGAAAGGGTGCATATTAATTATCCTTTATGTTCTTGACTCTTGCTGCTTGCCGTTTTTCTACTTTCAAGATTCATAAAAAACAAAAATCTACAACTTACAATTACAAATTACGAATATGAATCCGAATAATTCATCGGTACAATAAAGAACGAGTAACTATCTAACTATTTTAATAAATCTAGCATAAATAGAAGAATTTCGTACAAAGTAATGATCGAACCCAAACTCATTACATCTACGTTATGGAATCTCAACTTAACCAATTAAGTTATACCTCATGGATAATATTCATAAATGTTTAACTAACCTCAGTCGCAACTTTATCTTAAAGATGAGCTATGCGGATTGTGTACAGATGCAATAACATAAGTTAATTGATTTGTCTGTTTTTCACGCATCTATCTTTAAATGTAGTATATTCCAATTCACTCTCTGTCTCCATTTAACAAAGTTAACTCATACAATAATTGGAAATGAATAAGGTGATTGGTAACTAAGTTGCTTAGAGTAAAATATTTTATTTATTTTATTTATATTATCTCCCACTTTATGTATTTTATGTTGGCTATGACAAATTTAGATATTTTATATCGACCATCTAACCAATTTTAATATTTCGGTCAATTGTTTGTATCAAAAATAAATTTTCCGTTAAAATTCATAATTTTTCAGAAACGTATGCACGTGGGATGATGCACATGTTTGAATGGAAAAAATTATTAAATATTTCAAAAAAACTTAAAAAGAATCTTAAATTCATTTTGAAAAATATTATGAATTTTATTTTATTTTTAAAATTTTTTAAAAACTTAAATACTTTTTTATTCAGACGGGTGCATCTCACATTCAAACGGGCAAGGAAAATTGATGAATTTTGACAAAAGATTGATTTTTCTTCCAAAAAATTGATAGAAATATCAAAATTGATTAGACGATTAACATAAAGTATTTAAAATGGGAGGTGATATACATAAAATATTAAAAATAAATTTTATTCAAATTACTTATTTTATAATAAGTTCATTAAAATAGCTTTTAAATTAGTCCGATGATAAATATTTACGCAATGAGGTTTTTTTAGTTTCATAGATCAAATAAATTCGAGATGATAAGGTATAGAAATATTTTTCTTAATTGTACAATGATTGAGATGATCACCCGGAACTGATACTGTGTTTTCTTTTTTTGGCTTTTCTTTTTTTTCTTCTCTTTTTGGGAACTATTGGCGCGTGGGTATTGTTTGTTTTGCAACAACAACAACGTTGTTGTTGTTGTTGTTGTATTGTTTGTTTTGGCAAGGGCAAAATCGTCTAAACACTTTCTCCAACTTGTACTGGTCAGAAACGAGTCGTACTCAAAATGTTGCTTGTTGAGCTGAGACGAAAGATCATTATAAATATATCTCTCTATCCATTCCAAGAAATTACCACTCATCATTGACAACGCAATTTCTTGGATTTTAAGGTGATCATCGCAATTCTTTTCAATCACAATATTTTGAATCCCTTCACTTTTAAACTTCAATATCTGATCAATCAGTTCAAAGTTGTCATAAAAGTTGACTCGTGTTTTAATTGTAAAGACTTTAGGCGAAAGGTTTCAAAAATGGAGATGGAGTGGAAAGCAGCACAGAGCACAGTTATTAGCGTCGACCTTGTTTCCGCCGCGAAAACCCAGCTCAAGTTTCTTGCCGCCGTTGATCGGAATCGCTGGCTGTATGAAGGTCCTGGTCTAGATAGAGCTATTTACAGGCAAGATTCTGTTTTTCCTTTTTAGATCATTACGGTATCTTTTTCTGAATTCTTGATTTTATTTTTTTTGCAAGATTCTAGCTTTATGGTGAATGATGGGATACATTTATGATTATCAAGACCCAGTTTTTAGGATATTTGTAGTTTATGATTTGGTGGTGTATAGAAAATCTTGGGTGTCCTGTTTCACCTCTCATTATAATTTCAGGATCTATTTCGTATCGGTAGTCTTGAGAAAGTCATGGCTGTGTGATGAGAGATGGAGGAATAAAATTTAGTGAGCAAAGTTATAGTCTTCAATTAAGAAGAAAGTAATGACAGCTTGTTTTTTTGTACTAGTTTTTAGTGAATAGAGGTGCAAATGTATGTTTTTGCAAGATTCTATAGCTATATGGTGAATGAAAGATAAACATTTATCAAGACCCGATTTTTAGAATATTTAATAGTGTATGCTTTAGTGGTGTATCGGTAGTCTTGAGAAAGTTAAGGCTATGCGACCGAGACTGAGCAAGGAATAAAATTTGGGGGTCTTCTTCAATTACGGAAAAAAATTAATTACAGCTTGTGGTCTTGTAGTTTTTAGGGAGTATGAGGTGCAAATGTAGTGCCTTTAATGATGAAAAATGATATTATCCAAGTTGTTAAATTCTTACATTCTGACTGAATTCCTTTGGAAGTAACAGTTCTGGGGTCATAATTCTGGAAAAGATAATCCTAAGTTAAATTATTTGCCAGTCTTGCATTGTTATGCTTGACCATTGTTTCAAATTTTGTTAGGGGTATATTGTACTGTCATTTGATGAGGAGAATATGTGATGACTGATGTTATACTTACCTTCGTTAAGTTTGAGTTTGGTTTGGTTGATTTTCAGGTATAATGCATTCTGGCTTCCAATGCTAGCAAAGCATTCTAAATCATCACTTGATGAAGGTCCATTGGTTGTACCTCTAGACTGTGAATGGATTTGGCACTGTCACAGGCTCAATCCAGTATGCGTATCCTACTGTTTGTTTACCATTAGTTTCAACATTGTGTACTAAATCTGATGTATTTTAACGTCGACTTCTCTTATATTTTCCAGGTTCAGTACAAGTCTGATTGTGAAAAGTTCTATGGGAGAAATCTCGACAATCAGAACGCGGTCTCATCTTTGGCTGGAGTATCAAGTATGCCGACTGCAGAAGTTTGGAAAACATTATACCCCGGTGAGCCCTTTGAATTGGATATGGCTACTGCTCTTGAGAATACAACCTACGCAGAGAAGCGTGTTGAGAAATCCACCAAGTATGATCTGATCTCAGTCGTTCAGAGGCAAAGCCCATGTTTCTACTAGTAATTTATCTCGCTTCCATGTACGATGGAGATTTTGCTTCTTTTTTTGTCGAAATTTTATAACCGTGGATCTAATATATGCTCTTGATGATATATTATAGGTTTCCCGACCGCATATGACCGACAATCGTTATATTGAAGGAGGTGTGGCTAGGTATAAAGGTTTTCTGCACCTAATCAAGAGAAACAAGGAGAGGTCCATACAGAGCTTCTCTGTTCCAACTTACGACATCGACCTCATCTGGCACACGCACCAGTTGCATCCAGTATCGTACTGCAATGACCTCATGAAAATAATGGACAAGATACTAGAACATGACGACACTGATTCAGACAGAACCAAAGGTCAGAAACTGGACACTGGATTCTCTGGCACCACCAAGACGTTTGAGGAGATGTACGGTGCTAGGTACTGGAGGGCTGGAGCAATGTACCGGGGTAGTGCTCCTTTACCAATCAGAAATAGTCCTTACTCTGGCATTTCCGACAAGAAATCGACTACTTTTGATGGGTCCGAGCAATTAACATTTCTCAAAGTGGAAGCTATAGAGGTAATACTTTCAATCGGATTTTCATTGATTTGATAATAGGCAGGCATGAATACTCAGCTCATATAGTCATATGATGAACTGTTTCATTTTGCGTCTAAGTAAATTGCTTTCTCGTGATTCTTTATATGTTTAAGCTCGAACTTTATCTGGCATAATCTCCGGTTCCGTTACAATCATAAATTCGTAGAATAATATCCCTGCGAATCAGTAATCTCTTTCTTATTGAAAATAGGTACTGTCCTTGAATACATTGATTTTCATCAGACTTGAGGTTTTATCTGAGATACTAATCCTGTTCGGCATTTGAGAATCTCTTTAGTTAATCTTCTACGAAGAAATAAGATTTTTATTACAGTATTGGAGCACTTAAAAGTTTCATTATCCACATTCTTGGCTCATGCATGTGTCTTTCTTACATAATAGGTTTCTAATGAAAAATGCTTCTAGTCTCGAGTTTGTCTGGCTTTTTCGTAGAAGTGGCTTTAAGTTCTGTGTTTGATTCTTTTTTCTTTCTGCGCAACTTTTTAAATGATGATTCACATATTCATAAAATTTTCAGGTCATGTTGGAGTTTGTGGGTGTGAGGAATCTTCCCAAGGAACACGACGAAAGTCTCTTTGTGTCCTTCAGTAAGACACGGCCTGATGAGATCTTCAATGCAAAGAGAAGCATCACGATTTTCTCTGAATCTGGTGAGAAACAGGTAGCTTCTTTCCAGTGTGAACCTAATGGGAAGTTACTCTTCGAACTTGTTTCGTGGTCGCCTCTATCAAAGTCATCCAAGATAATAGGTACTACATCAGTTCCTTTTGAAGATTTCATGTCCAGTGATTCTAATCTTACAATGGAGAAGTGGTTAGAGTTGGTGCCGAGTTCCAAGATCACAGACTCTAAGACAATTGGCTTACGGGTGGCCATCTCAGTTACTGTACCCACCCTGTCACCATACGTACTTCACATGACTCGTTCTTCAGCATTTTCGAAAAATTCTTGCATGTTCTCACTGCCAGTGAAGGTTCAGTTCACTAAGAGTTGGACCCGTGTTGTTGATGAGGCTGGAAACCATGTCATGAGCCTGCGGATGAGGTAAATAAGTCTGCATTTTCTTCCAAAACGTCTAACTCATCGTAATATGCTAATGATAAAATAAGAAATGACAGGTTGCTATCCTCAAAAAAATATATTTCCTGAAATTATTACATACCCCAGTTATATATTTACTTGAAGCTGTTTGATTAGCTCAAATCATAAGCATGTGATTTCGTTTCAGAGAATTCAAGAAGTCGAAGGGCAAGAATGAATGTACTAAAAAGGAGGTTGTTTCCGTCGTTGGATAAGGAAAAACACGAACTCTGGCTGAATTTACAGTCAGTGGTCAATAGTGAACTCGCCATGGTCCCTTCAGCTTCCAAGCATGAACAATGATGACGGCTATCTACTGGAGCTGACCGGTCCCAAGACCGTGAGTGTTCCATTCTACACCATCAAACTTCCGAAAAGATATTTTAATAGCCCATATACTTCATTATGTATTCAGCTTATCTTTGTATCTGTTCTTCATACAGGTAAGACTTTTCTCTGGTGAGAAGCTGGATTATGAGAGAAAGCACTGTGAGAAACATAAACTTGAAAACAAACTCGAAAGTCATCTCATCACAGCAGTTGAGTTCTCTGCAGAATGCCCTTATGGAAGAGCTGTGGCATTACTCGACTTAAAATCAGGCACTGTTAAGGTAATGCGGTGCATTCGTCCCTAAAGCTCTTATCTAGTCTCTAGCAAAGTACATGATAACTAAGCTGTTCTTTGAAATTCAGGTCAAAGAAGAGTGGTTCGTTTTGCCTGGTTCCATACTCACCTTTATCCTTGGTGATACATTGAAAAAGGAAGGATACAATGGGCTAATTTTAAGCAGCGAAATTTCAGAGAAAACTCTGTCCAACGAAGAGGTCGGTGGAGTAATTAACTTGGCCCCTGAGCAGAAGTATGTGCATTCGAATGCAGAAGCTGTTAAGACCAGTGCTGTAGTGCCAACGAAAGAGAGAGTCGTTAGTGGAGGCTGCAGTGGAGGATGTGGAAGCGAGTGCGGGAGTGGTGTGAGGGCTGTGGAATCTGGTGGATGTGGTGGCAGCGGTGGCTGTGGCGGTGGTTGCAGTGATGGAAATATAGTAAAATCTGGTGGCTGTGGTGGCGGAGGGGGCTGTGGCGGTGGTTGCAGTAATGGAAATATGGCGAAGTCTGCTGGCTGTGGTAGTGGTTGTGGCGGCGAATCTGGTGGTGACATGGCGAAATCTGGGGGTTGTGGCGGGTGCGGTGGTGGTAATTGCAGTAATGGCAATATGGTAAAATCTGATGGATGTGGTAGCGGCTGTGGCGGTGGGTGTAGTGACATGGCGAAATCCGGGGGTTGTGGCGGCAGTGGCGGGTGTGGTGGAAATTGCAGTAATGGGAATGAAGTGAAATCTGGTGGTTGTGGCGGAAGTGGAGGGTGCCGTGGTGGTTGTAGCCATAAACAAGCCACCGTTACTGGAAACGAGATCCTAGCTGCATGATGCATGAGTTAACTGGTTTTCAGTACATTATTAAAGCTTACAAGTGTTGTGTGTGTATGTATCCGACATATATGTCGTTCGAGCGTGGCGTCTTGTTGTCGTCCGTTGATTTTCGTTTTTGGTTTCGTTGTTACAAGGTTTTCTCCGTGTCATAAGTAAGATACTATCATCTTGTATGGGTTGATGTGATGAATAAAACTGGGTTGATGTGATGAAAGAAGAGAAGATTTTACACTTTTACTAGTATCTTTCAGGCTTACTTTTCCAAGATTAATTTGCTAACAAAACAGTATCTTCTTTTTAAGTTCATGAAGTTTATGTCGAGTAATGCGTCTTAAGTCTTTAACTACTCCACCATGATATATACTCAAGATAACGAAATACCGAGAAACAGCGATAACAAACTTGACACTTGACTAAATGTGAAATCACTTTAAAGTTTTCAAACTTATATATTGTTTCCGGATATAACGTTGAATATCTAATATTGTTTCAAGACATATGATGTGAGATATCTAGTGATTGTTTTAACTGATAAAATTATACAACTTATATCTTGTTTTTAATATCTAACATGTTCGACAATTACTTGTTTTCACTAAAAAGGGCCCAACTTTCATATGGTATTCATAAGTCAATAAATTCAGAAGCAGAGACATTTATAATTTTACGTGTGAAACGTGTTAGATATCCAGAGGCAGAGTCAGGAGGTAGCGGGAGGGTGTGGTCGCCTCCGACGAACCCCTATTACTATATATTTTTTCATAGAAAAATTCAGTTTCGTCCCCCTTAAGTTTTGAATAAATCTAATGTTTTTTATATATAAAAAAAAGGGAAGTTTTGACTGCTATTTAGTGTTTACACTTTCTTGGTTATTCAATCAATGGAGGTTTGAAAGTTGCAGAAGATAGTAGGCGAAAGGGACGACAAGATTTTTAGTTTTTGTTGCATTGGGATATAAATTTAACCCTTTTTGATTAATTTTAGTTTAGTCCACTTCATGAGCCCTCCGGCCTCTCTCCTTTTTTCTTTTAGTATGATTTTTATTCATAGTGTTGAATTGAATTATACTATACTTACTTTCATTTTTCTTTGTGTCTTGTACCTACCTGATTTCTTTTTCGTACGTTTTAATGTTCCAGTTTTTACATATTTTTGTTTTGAATTTCATATTATTTAGAAGCATATTTTCAGAACTTATGGTTTTGAATTACGTATTATTTATAAGAGTAACATTTTAAGATAAGCTTATACATGAGGTATGATTATACATTTTACAAGCTCTCGTTAACTAAACAAATTATAGTTTAAAATTTACCTTTAATTTTATTTTTTTGCATTAATTATAAGTAAATACTTTACAAACTTCTTGGAATTGAAAACATTTCGATCTCAAAATACAGAGTAAATAATCTCTTGATTTGTTTAGTCTCTAAACCAGACACCTGACTCTGTCCCTGTAGAGATGCCACATTGTATGTCTGAAAACAATATATAAGTTGGATGATAAGCACGTGTGGAACGTGTTAAATATCTCATATCGTATGTATGGGAACAATGTTAGATATTCCACATCGTATACTTGGAACTAATATATAAGTTGGATAACTTTGTCAGTGAAAACGAGCACGAAACAATGTTAGATGTCCACATTGTATACCTGAAAATAATATATAAGTTGGATAAACCTTGTTAGTGAAAACAACCAGGTGTGGAACGTGGTAGATATTGAAAACAATATATAAGTTTCACTGACAATGTTATCCAACTTATATATTGTTTTCAATATCTAACACGTTCCCACCCATGCTTGTTTTCATTGACAAGGGCCCAACTTTCATATGGTATCCAGAGGTTAATGAGTCCAGATAGTCCAGAGGCTAATGAACTCAGAAACATTTATAATTTCACATGTGAAACGCGTTAGATATCCCACATCGTATGCATGGGAACAATGTTAGATATTCCACATCGTATGCCTAGAAACAATATATAAGTTTGATGATAAGCACGTGTAGAACATGATAGATATCCAACATGCTATGCTTGGGAACAATGTTACATATTCCACATCGTATGCAATGTTAGATATGCCACATCGTATGTTTGAAAACAAAATAGTTGGATAACATTGTTAGTGAAAACAAGCACGTGTAGAACGTGTTAGATATTGAAAATCATATATAAGTTAGATAACATGTCAGTAAAAACAAGCACGTGTGGAACGTGTTAGATATCTCACATCAGAAACAATATATAAGTTGGATAGGTGATAAGATTATCCAGCTTGTTTCTGGGATATCTAACACGCCCCTCACGAGTATGCAATAATCACAAGTGATGTGGATATCTAATGTTTCTCATGCATATTCACAAGCGATGTGAGATATCTAACCATCCGAATCCATTTCGTTTGACCCGCTTACTGATAAAAAGAAGTTAACAAATAGTATATCTCAAATATGATTCCCGAGTCCAATCTGTTTGATCCGCTTACTTATACAAGAATTAAAAACATTTAGTTTATCTCAAAATACTTCAAAATCCGTTTTGATTGATCCGTTCAAAAAATAAAAATAATAATACTCATTAAATCTCAATATATGCTCTAACAAACACGGGATCCAAAAAATAATATATTTATGTAATAAAGTTATATTTAAATTATTAAAATAAAAAAGAGTGGATTCTCGAAAATGTACCAAATAACATATTCGTTATTCGATCCGCAAGCTATTGGAGCGATCCGAAAATTGTTATTATATGAGTCAAATTTCCAACTTTTACACGAATTTTCAAGTGGT
>JAYMSH010000172.1:0-13446 GCA_036897905.1 Aragoa cleefii | reverse complement strand
GGGGGCGAACTTGATGCGAGGCAGATGTCAATGGCGGAAGAGTTGCGGAGGAAGTTGTGGCGTAGGATTGAGAGCTTGCAGGAGGACTTGTTGATCCAGCCGATTGCAGCGCTGGTGTTGAAGTCTGGATCATGCAACAAGTGGCGATGTGGATAAGGCCCTGGATAGCCATGGCGGAGATTTTGGAGGGGGCGGATATGTTGCGATGAGTAATGCGGAAGCAATACGATAAAAACAAGAATTCAACCATGTGAAATCTTCTGCATATCGAATCCACGATCAGGCAAGCTCTTTTGTAGGGAAAATCCTATTTTGATATAATAAAAAGTATAATAACCAAAGTGTTATCACAAAAAAAAACTAAAGTAAACGCTTAAATAGTTCAATTCCCGCGCACCTGATCAATATGCAAATAACGGAAAAGTAAAATAACTACAAGTCCTAATAATAATAATAATAATAATAATAAAAGAAACGCTATTCGACGTGAGCAAAACTCACATCGACCGCTGCTGCTGCTAGGTGTCTTCAACGCCTTCCTCTCCCTCTATGCGGCTCGACTTTCGTTCCGTATCATAAGGCAAAACTCATATCCATTGGTGTCATTTTCGATGAGATAATTGAGCAGCTCATTGTTGATACCGATAAGTTTTCCTTGGATGTCCTGGACATGTTTATTAAAGGGTATGGGATTCACATTAGCTATAGCAAGGCATGGAGGGATTTGGAAAAGGCTAGGAGCTTGTTGTTTAGGAAGTATGAGGACTCTTTCCAGCAGTTGCAGTGGTATGTGGAGGCTGTTAGAAGCACAAATCCTGGAAGCTATGTTGTTTTTTATGTTGATCCAGTCACAAAGCGCTTTAAATGAATCTTCTTCTCTTTTCATGCTTGCATTGTTGGTTTTAATCACTGCCGCACTATGATTTTTGTGGACGGGACACACCTCACAACACGGTACGAGGAAGCTCTCCTAGCAGCTATTGGGAAGGACACAGATGACGGTTAGTTCTGCTTTTCAGTAGTTTTACTGCAATTAAAACCAACAACTGGGTGAACCCCACATGTATTATCTCAGTCATGTGTCTGAAATCTGTGTTTCATGACAGTCAAGCATGTGCATGTAAAAAAAGAATGTTTCCCTGAGACATTTTCATGTGTTTATGTCATGGTACAACCCATGTTTCACTGGGTAAACCCCACCCTATTTTCTCACAATCAGCTATCATAATGTTGTGCAGTTCAGTGTTTTGGGCTTCAGGGTTTTAGGATTTAGGGGGTTTAGGTTCTAGGGGCTCAGGGTTTGTGGTTTACAGTTATTGATTTGTAAAGGTCCATACGTTATCATAATTTTAAGTATGATTATTAATAAAATTACGTGAAAATATAATATTTAATATGTACGTCGTAAGTATAACGGTTTGATCATAAAATAAAAGATAGAGTGCAAAATGGTACATTCATACGCTAATTGTTTTATAATTAATATTATTTGATTTCTGGTATTTTAAAATGTATATATATATAATTATGAGGAATTTTAATATTTTATACGTACGTTGTAAGCATGACGTTACGTATCGAAAATAAAATATAGTACGGGACTTGGTACATGACGCACAAATGGCCCTAAAAGGATGTCAATCGATTTGTTATATTTTAATTGTTCTAAATTGTAAAAATTTAATTTACATAAATGTATGTTCTAATGTCCCAAAATAGAAATTGAGTTTTAGACGTTCAAATGAATGGTGAAGAAAGTTTCGATGGGCTAGAATGAATCGCACGAATTTATAGTACACGAGTGGAAGAACATTTTTATATATAAAACGTATACAAAAAATGCAAAATAAGCAGACTACTGAAAACAGTTAAGTAAATAAACTATTATATATATACACACACACACACAATACATCCATGCACCACCGCCTCAACCTCAAAGAAATAAGTTTTCCTGACAATCAAACACATACCATCACGACACAATACACACCATCACGGCCAGGAAGAAGAGCGAATAAAAATGGCACAATAAGGAAAAAAAGGGAAAAAAAAAGAAAAATAGGGAAAAATTTCGGAAAAATAGAAATGGCAATTGTAGGACATCAAGAGCTTATAAGGGTACGCAATTTATGTTTTTTCTCATTATAGCTCGTATACCATACAACAAGTCGACCTGGCATTTAGTATGCTATTGGAGTTTGTACAAGACTTCAGGCCAAGCCTATGCAAAGCCACTACAATGTCACTGTGAAGATTTTAAAGTATGTAAAGTGTACAGTCATCATCGATTTGTGTTATCCAAGAGAAGGCGATCTGAACCCACAAGACTATTTTGATAGGGATTTTGTTGGTTCACTCTTGGATTGGAAACGTACATCTAGTACTTGTCAGCTTTTGGGAAATAGATTGGTCTCCTGGCTAAGTAAGAAACAGAATTCAGTTGCTACATCTACAATAGAAGCAGGATATTTAGCAGTAGGGTGTTGTTGCTCTCAGATAATTCAGATGCAATAACAATTAAGAGAATATGGGATTTCAGAACGAGAAACCCCAATCTACTATGACAATAACAACACAATAACAATCTCATACAATCCCAGACATCATGTTAAGGTCAAACATATTTATGTTATACACCAATTTATAAGAGATCATATTTAGAAAAATGACATTGGTGTTCTGAAAATGGGAACAGATGATCAAATTGTTGATATCTTCACCAAACCCCTCCATTGAGGTTTAATCATCTGAAGTTCAGACTTGGAATGATTGAACGACCAACTTTAGATTGATATATGGTTCAAGGGGAACAACTTCAGATCATATCAACTTGCCAGTTTCTCAGGTCAACAGCTCATGACAACTGTAAATAGTAATTTCAGCAAAGACTGTCAGATAATTTCAAGTTTTTAAATTTCAAAATTTCAATTCTGATATGTGAAGGCTTTCAAGTGCATATCAACTGTCCACATTCAAAGTGGATTCTCTGAACTGGAGACGTGGATTAAACCCGTCCATATTTCGAACACTTGAATGCTTTTATTGGTTTTCTAACCTACTCATCAAGCGTGCCGATGATCTAATCCACACAAAAAAGAATGTTTTTGATGTGACAGCTGAGAAAGAAAGCAGTTGAAAGGAAATTTTTTACTTTGACTTAAAGGGCTCCAATTTTTACGCCCACATTAACTCATATTAAAAGTCAAATATGGTAAAAATGGTGGTTTTGGACACGATTGCACACACACTAGTTTTTATTTTATTTTTTGGTATATATAAGTGAAGTTTTCAGAAGAAAAAAACACTTTACTTACATTCTCTTGTGCTTTTTGCAAAAACCTTTCAAGCAAAAGCCCTTTTAAAGCAAAAACACTTGGAAACCAAAACCCAAACCTTATTACCAAAAATCCTTTCAAAAGGATGCTTCTTCTTCAAATGTTGCCGTTGTACCGAATTCCGCCTACACCGAAGAAGAACCGGTGAATACTCAAGTGGTCACCAATGGACGAGTTCTTAATCCATTCACTTGGAGTAATTGGGATAGCAGTCACTTCACAAGAGGAATTGGATGGGGTTCATTCATCAACGAATAAGTGATTCTCACCAGTGGATTCATAGATGTTGCTTGTATAAAAGAGATGCTGAAGAAAATGAAAGAATCTGGGATTCTTGCCATTACAAAGATGAACATTGGTCCTTTCTTCTCCACTCCTGATGTGATAGAATAGTTTAACAATGGAAGATTAAGTGTGGTAGTGGATGGAGGAAGTTCTACCAAGTCCATTGTTAGTACGGTTAAAGGGAAGAGCTTCTCCCTTAACATGGAGCAATTTTCCCAGCTCACATGCTTGCCTAACAAAGGAATCATCGTTCCAAAGTATTTAGATCTTGCTTTGAAAAAGTTCTTTGACAAATACTTGAAAGCCAACCCAGATAATGAGTGCAGTTCTGGCTTTTCTCACAAGTAATTGGTGGAAAAGTATGGGTTCCTGACCAACGTTCTGGGAAGATGCATATATTTTCCCCATGGAGGTTTTGACATTATGTCAGCCGAGCGATTTACATTGCTCAAGCACGTGGTGGAGGGCACTTCTTACAATTTCGCCCACCATGTGTTTGAGAAAACTGGCTCCCAAATCGACAAGTTCAAAGTCACAGTGGGAAGAAACGGAAAATTTCAGATGGCCAAGGGTGTAAGGATCTCCTATGATCTGAAATGGGTAGCTATTCTCAAATCTATGAGATTTGTGATGAGTGAAAGCACTGCTATCCCTGAGGCCATGAATTTCAAACTGCATGAGAAAAGCAAGCTGGAAGGACCAACTGCCAAAAGGAAGGCCACAAAAACTAGCTCTCAGAGCAATGTCGCAGACAAACCTAAGGGTAAATCCAAGAAAAAGAAAGTTAAGCAACCTTCTGCCTCTCAGATCGAAGAGGAAGATGAAGAAGATGGAGATATTTCCTTCAATAGAGGAGCAGATTTTTCGTCCCTCTCTACGACATTGTCACTGGTTGCAAAACCATCGGTCACATGTTGAGAAAAAGAATAGGTCACGAAGCTTTCGGTTCAAACCCGAGAAGAAAGGGTTGAAAATCCAGGAGTTGACAACTCCAAAATAGATCGTGCTGGAAAGCCTCAGGGTAATATCCTGAAAGAATCAAAATGAGATGGAAAGCTCTAGGATGACGTCCTAAAAGAAACAAAGGCCGAGATGCCTGATCTGGATATCACACCCCCTGGATCTCTCCCCAAACAGAACACTCATCCCTAGTCACCTCAAAACCCACCATAAAACCTATCCAAATTGATGTAACTGGTCTCTCCACTCCCAACTCCAAAAAAACCTTTAGTTAAGGGAGAAACCTCCAGACATAATCTACTCGATTCCCCACTTCCCTCTGATGAAGAAGTAGAGGAGAATAAAATCGATTTTTCTATTAATTTCTGCCTATTAATGATGATGTGAATTAATGATGATGATGTGAATTATATTTCCGCCTCGTGTGGAATTATTTTTCCCTTGGTTTGTGTTGGTTGTTCTAGCATTTCACGTGACCACACACACGTACGGTTTCGATAAGAGACAGTTAGAGAAAGATGTAGTGTTGATCTTGTGAAACAAAATAGAAACACCCACTACCACGATCACCGGTGGCCGTCGCCATCACCACCACCATGGGCATTGCCGGTTCTGCCCCATGGCGCCATTTCTACTGCTAGTTCCGTTCCTTTGGTTCGTGTTGTCGGTAGTTTGATCAAGAAAAGATTAGGCTAACAATATTGAGCTTCAAAAGGTTGGCTATGCTATCCTCTTTCATTTATTCCATTGATTTCTAGATCATTATGGTTGAACAAGATTAAGGTTCATAAGATATGACCTGGATGTTTAATTAATCATGTTAATTATATTATTGTCACTAGAACTTTTATGGTGAGCTAAAGTTAAGTGCTCTAAGGTAAAATATAGGGATTGATTACACAGACACATGTTAATGTGCAATGGTAATTAATAATTTACTTGCGCACTATTGTTTGTTTGCTTGTAAATTGTTGTTCAAGAATCGGGTGTCATGTGTTGCCAAGATACGGATTCGAACTGTTAAATGTAATTTAAATTAACTGAATTGTAATGCTCGGTAGGTTCGTTCATCAAAGATTTAAATGGATGAACGAATCACCGGCTAATTCATTCGTCTAAGGTTCTAAGGTGATGAATTAATTAATCGATGGTAAATCTCAGTGCAAAATTTTAAAAATATATCTGCCCCGACTGAGCAGTCACACGAGGAACAACAAAGGTGACTTATGATGTTAGTATATGTCAATGGATCAATTTTAATAAGGTTCGGACTCATGGGAACTCTTTTTCAAGAAGTCAATCTCTGGGCTATTTTTTTACACGAAATAACATTAAAAATCTGTAATAATTGAAATCTTTAATTGATTGGGAGATGTTGGAATTTTAATTCTATTAATACTCTTAATTAATTAAGTAGGTTGATTGTCTTCAAAAGTCTTTATTGGAAAAGGAATCAAATAAGAGTTCCGAAAGGAAAGAGATTTGGTTGTCTTGTGGGGTCAAAAATTGGAGAGGAAAAATCACCCCAACTCTCTCATATGGCCGGCCATACAGTCTATAAAACCGGCTCTGCCCTTTTTATTTATTGTTGATCATTCTCTCATAATTTTCTGACTCGCTTTCTCTGATTTCAACAGGGAGTGAGAGAGAAAATAAAAGAGAAAACAAAATCTCTCCCCCTTTCCACTCTTTGCCATTGCCATATCCACCATATAACAAGGTGTAATTTTTGCAGTTTGTAGTTCGGTTCTTGAATCTCACGTGTCCACACACGCGGTCTGATTTCTAAAAGGACAGTAAGAGAAAGATATAGTGTTGATCACGAAGAAAACAAAGAACGTTGATGCGTCGTATTGATCAACGAAAGACGAGGCTAGAAATATCACGCTACAACAAGTAAGCAATACGATATTCTCTTATTTACTGTTATGTAAATTTACTTACGCACATATTATATTGTATTGTCACAAATCTTTAATGTGAGCTAAGATTATGTGTTTTATAGTAAGATTTGGGTCATGATTGCAATGATACATGTTAATGTGAAATGTTTACTTAGATTGTGAATCATTAGCATGTTTCTCCAAGTAATATAATCGAGTCAATCAGACATCCTTAATTTTCAAGCGCTTTGTATCACGTGTAACACTAAGATCCTCGAAGTAAATAAGCCAACAGAATTCAATCATACATTTACTTGGTAAGTGATGAATGTCTATTAGCACTTTCACCCTATAATTAGATAGTAAATTGATTAGCACCATTAAGGGCGAACAAACTAACAATACAAGACATAGATAAGTAAGAAACAGAGAAAACTAGGTATTAGGTACAGTTTTTATAGCAATAATGGATAATAGTATTAGGTACAGTTTGGCTTTCTTGATACTTCTTGTTGTGGTTTTTACCACAAGGGCAGATTATGCCCATTTTGAAAAAGATGAGGTCCTGCAGAAACGTGCCAAAGAAGCAAAGATGGCTGCTCGTCGGGCCTACCATCCTAACCCCATGGCAGTCTCGGAACATCTCAACCACCACGTTTACAAGTATTCTTTTTTTTTTTGTGCTTTTCATCCCTCTAATTAAAACTATTGTATCTGCCCCTGCCCACAATACTAAATTTATCTCAATAATGTTGTAATCGCACGTTTTTGGTAACAAGGATGAGATAATTAAAAGGGATGTGTAACTGTATAAAAACAAGTTAAGGTAACTTTTTTACGTTAACAATTATGAAGGTCAGTGGATGGGGGAAACAGCACAAGGAGAGGCTTACAAAATAAGAATACCGAATGCATAGCTACAAACCCAATTGACCAATGTTGGAGGTGCCATAGAGATTGGGACACAAACCGCATGAGGCTGGCGGATTGCGCCCTTGGATTCGGCAGGCACGTGACAGGAGGGAAGGGCGGGAAACTTTACGTGGTGAGAGACTCCTCGGATAATGACCTCATTAACCCCAAGGAGGGAACTCTAAGACACGCGGTGATCCAACCAGAACCACTTTGGATTATATTTTCAGGGGATATGATGATTAGACTAAACCAAGAGCTGATGTTGACGAGCAACAAGACAATTGACGGGCGTGGTGCGAAAATACGCATAATAAATGGTGCCGGCCTCACCCTACAATACATAAGTAATGTCATCATACATAACATTCAGATTGAGAATATAAAGAGAGGGAATGGAGGCATGATTAGGGATTCGGTCACTCACTACGGTCTTCGCACACAAAGTGATGGAGATTGCATTTCAATCTATGGATCCTCGCATGTTTGGATCGATCATGTTTATCTTAGTAAATCTGATGATGGTCTTATTGATGTCATTGAGGCTTCAACAGCCGTCACCATCTCCAATTGCCATTTCACCAAGCATAATGATGTAATTAGTAAAGTTCATCTCTGATCAAGTTATATACACATACTAGTAGTTGTGATACAAAATAGACTGATGTGTTTTTTGGTGAAGGTATTATTGTTTGGAGGAAGCGATAGCTACGAGATGGATAAGATCATGCAAGTGACTTTGGCTTTCAATCACTTTGGTCGAGGACTGATTCAGAGGCTACCCCGAGTAAGATGGGGGTACGTGCACATAGTGAACAACGTTTACAGTCGATGGGGAATGTACGCCATTGGGGGAAGCAGCAACCCCACCATACTTAGCCAGGGCAACAAATTCATTGCTCCTGAAGATCAAAATGCCAAAGAGGTAGGTAACAATTTCTCTTTTCTTTATGTTTATAATTTTGTATTGAATGCATGACAATTGCCAAAACTACGTCGACGTGCTTCAAACATTAAGAGACAGAAGTTTATGTGTGTCGATTATTAATTAGTTACTCTGTTTCCAAATACATAATGCAGGTGACTAAACGAGACCATGCGGCCCAGAGCGTGTGGAAGAACTGGATATGGAAATCGGAGGGGGATCTGATGATGAATGGAGCATTTTTTGTGCAATCCGGAGATCCCAAGCACAAGTTCGAAAGTGGCGATTCTGTGATCAAGCCACAGCTTGGGGAATTTGCCAGTAGGCTTACCAAATACGCAGGGCCTCTGAATTGTGTTCCGAAATCCAAATGTTGAGGATGATGAGCTTAGCAAATTACTATACAATGTAGGGTTTGAGATATACGATTGGATTGTTTCAGGTGTTTATAGATTATTAACATCCCAATTAGGAGCTCCACAGTTAATAATAGAGAAATCATGAATTTATGTTAGTGGCATGTAAAAGTTGATTAAAGGATTCAAGTGTAGTGCCAAGAACCTTCTTGTAATGAGAATCCAAGAAATAATTAGGAATTTTTAAGGATATTTCATAATTTAGTATAATTAGTTTGTAGTTTATATTATGCCAGGATTCTACTCCCACCTGTCTAAAATATTTTTGCTCTCCAAAGGCTGTCCTTCTCCCTTACTGGTATTCTAAATTCCCGCATACAGTAAAGCACCAGCACCCTGGTAGTTTGAATATCACAATTAACATGTATTTCTGGATCAAGCTTTCATGGATAAATACTGTTGCATCATGGTGAAGAAATATACCAAAGGTATATACACATGGAACTTATTTACTGACCTTTCCAACTAACGCTGATCTTATTCCCACAGAAAACTCGCTCTCCGCACCACCAAACCATCCCACAGGGCCAGCATACATTCCTCGGTCAAACATTTCTGTATTTATAGCCAAGTAATGAAATTCAACCTTTGGTCCTTTCCTGTATGCATCCAGTTTACAAGTGTACGGCTATATATAATACACACTTAAAAACAAATATGTGAATGCCTGTACTACGGATCTGAGCCAGAGGTTATTCAGTTACCAGTATTGTGACCATGATAATTGAACGGCAGAGGTATGGAATCGAATTAGCAATAGCAAGAAAAGAAACGGCACCTACTAAAAACATAAATGCTTCAACATAAAGTGACCTACCAGTTTCAGAAATCAATACCCGTGCGTCTTCCGTTGGATGCCCACATACAGCTGGTGTTGGATGAAGAGAAGACAAAATCTTAAACTGAAAACAACAAAACAGACGAACATTTATCTTCTCGTATAATGTGAGTAGCCACCTACGATTCAAGGATCCTCATAATTTGACAGCAAATTAGGCCCTTAGTAAAAACATACCTCATCATCATCATCTTCTCTTTGCAGTGCCCCTGTGAGTCGAGCATAAAGATGTTGAACTCGTGGGAGTTTCCTTAAAGTTTTGTATGGTTCAATTAATGTGCTGGAACATACAGCCTGTAATGTAAAAATGGAAGCAAAATATGGTTTACACCTAAAATGGCTGCTGCATGCATAATACTTAATGTGGTCGATCGAGATATGGAAATTATGATCTATCAATGGTGCGTCACTTGCCTCCAGTTTTCTTCTTATACTCTCTCTTACAATAGCAAATTCATGGTGGTCTTTAGGACTGCAAGTACATTGTAAAAATACAACTTGGTCATGTGACATGAAACACCATCTGGTTAATTCATTAAATGTGTTTTTGATCAAGATAATGAATAACCTGGAAAGTAGATCTTGTCCAATCTGGAAATCGAGATACTCTGTTCCACCTCTAGCTCGTGTTCCAGCCAAAGCCTCACTACTTACGCTAAGCCGGTTTCGATGAAATAGTCGCTCAGGCTATTATTATTCAAGTATCATGACGAATGAAAATAGGGAAAGAAAGAACATTAAGCCTCTGCACGATACAAAAGTTGAAACTAAATTAAAAACCAACAATTCTAGGAAACAATCTTATAGGCGGCCGCGGAAGTGTTCGTTTTATCATTAAAACTCATAGATAATACAAAACATTTGTTAGCAACTACGTAAACTTACAGTGTTCCCAACAAATGCAGGTGAGTGAGGAGGTTGAAGACAAAACTGATAGGCATTATCCCCTTCAACCTACAGTGATAGATAGGCATTGTAAGCTAAGCAAAGCAGGATCTCATACCAGAGTCGGTCAGTCGGTCGGTAAATATACTAGTGATCCCTAAGCAAGACAAGCACCTGCAAGCATGACAACAACTCTAAAGGGTCAATCTCTAGCGTAGTTAGTACTCTGCTGCTACGAGCAAGGACAACCTGCACCGACTAATTAGTTAGTGGGTTGGTAATTAAGCAGGCATAATAATTAATACTAGTATGACGGCGTTAAGAAATGACAGTAAGCAGAGGTAGAGTTGGAAAAGTAGTTTCAAAGAAATAAACCTTAGAGAGAGTTGAATTCTCCCTAGTAATCAAGTCGAGAGCTTGCTTAACAGCTGAATCCCATGATGACTTGTTAGGAATGTGAAGCTGGTGGAGTAAAACAGCAGCAAGGGGGGCATTGCCGTTTATTCTCCTCCGGACAACAGACGAAACCTGCAAGAATGTCGTATGCAGTAGTTCGATACGATTGAGCGAGAAGAAACAAATTACACAAGTAGTAGTATTATAAGACAACAACAAACAACAATGAGAGAGACCTGCCACATTGTGGTCTCAAGTGCAGCAATGGCTTGGTCACAAGTCCTTGAGAGGTCATTATCCCATGCAATAGTGGCAGCAATCATTGAGCTTCCTTCAAACTCCACAAATTCAACCTGAATTCATTAGCTAGACTGATGACGCTCTTTCAAGGACCGGTTATTATTAATCATATATTGTCCTAGTAGTAGTAGTAGTAGTATGGAAACGCAGCTAATAATGCATCGGTCTGCAGGTACATCATGCATATGTAATCATCAGGTACCACAGGTAGGATATATATATGAAACCAATCAATCGCTCTACCTACCTGGGGAACCATGAAATAAAAAGAAGCAAATTCCTTCCACTCGGGAGCTACTTTAGACCTTGAGTAGAAGCGGATTGCAACATAAGCTCGAATCAATGGACACATCTCCGATAAGAATCTACATACACAAAACAAATCAATCAGGATGATACATTATACTCCCTCCGTTTTATTACAATCTACACAGTTGGTCAAACTTTGATCGTCTTTGACCACAAATTACTTCTAAATGATATTGATAATTTTTTTTTTGAAAATATGTTATGAAACTACACGAAATGTACTTTCATAAAATATCTTCAAATTTTTTTTTACCAATGTCGTTTAGAAGTAGTTTGTGGTCAAATGCGATCAAAGTTTGACCAACTGTGTAGATTGTAATAAAACGGAGGGAGTACTTACGTATAGTCGAATGAACTATATTTGTCATCGAATGAAGCGTCTTTGTCATCGTCGATGAGTGGGGCGGAATCGCGGCTGGAGAAATAACAACGCGGTAGTAGTAAGCTGTGCTGTTTCTGACAACGAAGCCAATCAAGTGCCTCTATCTCCTGCTGGATTGGTACCTACAGTCCCAACCACCCACTTCCTCGTTACTTAATTAAGCCCAGCCCAACAATACATCCATATTGTACTAATGGAATGAAACTCTCTCAAAGTTCAATTGTAGGTAGGCCAGTTTATAAGCCTTACTTTAAGGTCCATTGTACTAACTATCTATCTATACTATGCTATAACAAAAGCCACATAAATAGTTATTACTATCAAAGGTTGGTTACTTCTACATCAAATTCTTACCTATAAGAAAATTAGTTGTTCATTTAACTTTTACCTAGAAAATAAGATGAATTATCATGATATATTTCATTTTTTTCTTACATCATTATTTTTGGTAATACTAGAGGCACGCATGCGAGGATTCACGTATTAGTATACTAGTCGACATTGCGGTAGCGCAGTCAAGCAATTCTATAGTGACGTTTGGAGCGGGAAAAATTGGGTAGCACCTTAGACTTCTTTTGATTTGAAAACAAAAAACAAGGGAAAAATAAAAACAATGGTAAAAAGTTTTATTTTGTACAATTTAGTGTAAAATAAAAAATATAATAATATTATTTCTAATCCTAAACTACCTTATTATTTCAAATAAAAGACGAGATTATTTTCTTCGCAGTGAAACTCTTCTCCCCAATAAATCCTTTGTTGGAGAATCTGGCCCAATCAGAATACCTACCTACCTTATCCTATCTCATTCTCACCCAAACATTCACTGGAGACTCGGCTACATGTTTAGCACCTAGGTCACATAATCCGCCGGTGGAAATGGATCACGCACTGTAGACCTGTCCGCGGATTGTCGAACTTGGAGCGAAATCCGCGGACTAAGAAGTACTAAGAGTTATTCGCGCACTGACACTCTGTTAATTCGTAAGACAAGAATCATCAACTCTCCATCTGGAATTTGACAACAAGTGGCGCAGAAGGTGAGCAATAAGGGATATTAGAGTTAAGTAAGGAAGAATTACTAACCGGATTATAGATGTTGGGAGAAGCATAAGATGATGATGATCGATCACAATGAAAGATGAAGATCATGATGATGATGGAGAGAAGGCAGAGGCGACTATCCACGAGGCGGAGAAGGAGCTACAGCTGCTCCTAGGGTTATTCATCATATTTGGGCTGAATGGGCCATATTTTAAACTTTTATTGGGCCATGTTAAGTGGCTTTCTTTCACACTTAAAAAGAAGTAAAAAACGTACGAAAACTCTTGGGAGACGGATTGGAAGGCGGGTCAAAAATATAATAAATTAATTTAAAAAAATGGATAGATATTTTTTATAATTTATCAGTAATTTAACTTATAAATATTAAGTGATTTAAATATAATCATCGGTAATTTAAGCAAAAATATGAGTGGTTTTTTCTGGTGTGTAAACATAATTGATTTAAAGCAATAAATCAATTTATTTACGGCTAAATATTGGTGGTATAAGTTGAATTTTAGACTTCAGAAATCATTTTTTTGAAATATTAAGATCACTGACCTACGTATAAAC
>JAYMSH010000171.1:0-13476 GCA_036897905.1 Aragoa cleefii | reverse complement strand
TATCATAACCATTGGGAGAAAATGACCCTTCATCGATTCCTATTTTCTGGGGTAACTCCTTCTCACAATCTTCGTTACAAGCACTAGTGGCAATAGAAGTAGTAGTCTGCAAATTGTTGTTGTTTGAGTTGCAAGTATTGTAATTTTCACCATACCATGTTTGCTCAAGTGTGTCATGATGGTTGGTGTAGAAAGACGTGTTACCGCCGGATTGGGCTAACGGGATGTTAGATTGGGTTGGTTTATTAGCCTGATTGTGCTGCAATTCAACGTTGTCGTTGGCGAGTGTTGAAGGTGAACCAAGGGCCATTTGTTGGCAAGCAAACATCATGGATGATGCCGTGACGATGATTTCTTGAATTAACGTGCCCATGGTTGGTATCGCGATGGCCGTTGACTCTGGTGGCTGGCCGTGATCCGGGGCCAAGAAGATGCTAGCTAGTGATTGCACTTGGTGAACTCTATCTTTAAGGACAGATAGATTGTAAAGGAAATAAGAAGGGTGTGATGAACTTGGCTCAAGAGAGGAAGAAATAACTTCTTCTGAAACACCATATAAGGGCATCCCTTGTGGACCATTAGGGTAATTATTCCCCATCACCATGCAGACAAAATAAGGTTTTTTTCAATCCAATCCCTACTCCAAAGTGCTTATCACTCTTTTGGATTATACCTTTGAGCTAGATTTGATTCAAAAAAATTCCCCAAAAGGAACCTTTGGATGTTTGTACATATGTAGGAGAGCATATATATGGATGAACGAGTAAAATGTATAAACTAAATGCGACTACGTCCGTTCTTAACCGCTTTGATATGACAACGAACGAAAAAGAACGCATAGTTGGTAGGTAGTGAATGTGTCTGGTGTTTATACACCAGATAAGTAGATGAGTCAACAGATAGCGTGTGTATCAAAAACGTCTAAGAGTATATGTTTAATTGGGTAGAAGTTCTTGGTCTACAAACACCGCCATGCAGGAAAAACTTCTTGAGGAGGGCAAGTCAACCTTGGAGATTCTACCATCACCACTAGAGACCTCCCTCAAATGCTACCGATGTCACATATAGACAAAATCTAGCAAGAAATGGAAAGTTTTAAACCAATATCGATAGGATTAATTAATAGTGATTTACAACCGCTTACTTGAATAAATCAAAATGTGTGTTTTTTTATTGGATCAGAAAACTCACTTTCTCAGCTTGCTTGTGGCGTCAACCTTCACACACATGAGATGGAAAGTGTTGAAGTTTTCAACTACTATCAAAATATGGTCTTTCACATTGAAAATTTTGAGTCTATTTGAGAATTTAGTTCGCTGTAAGGACTTTCTAGTTTGTGTGTTGAAAATAAACCCCTTATGACTTCTTTAGACTTTTGAACACATAATGCCATTATGGTGTTGCCCATCGCATCGCATCGCACCCTGTGTTATGTGTCGGGTTAACTCAACTTAAAGGTTATGTGTTGGATTATATTATACTTTACTTGTGACATCTGCACGCACTGGGTTATATTATACTTTACTTGTGGACATTTTTCACTCAACTTTAAATGTTTTATCCCAGGGAGCTTCTAATTGTTGGTTAATTTAATTTTACATTATTCGATAAGAAGAGCGTTATTGTATATTGCGAGATGACCATCGAACACTCATTGTTCAAGATTTATTGGCTAATGAAGATTTGAAAGTGAACGTGGAGTCAATAATGTACTTTGTTCATAACACAAATTGGACAACTTGACATGTTCAATTAAGAGCATAATGTATAACGCAATTATTTGTAACTTCGAGACGTAATTTATATCTAGCTAGTTGCATGGAAGATAAACGTAACCTAAATATCTCTCTAGATACCACCTCTCCTTTTCACCATTTCTACCGTTTTTTTTCTAGAATTATTTTGTTTATAGTCTTATTCCCCTACGTGGGGATTTATTTCTCCCTATTTATTCTTTGACAAAAGTTTAAAGGAGATTCATTGTTACATCATGCTTTGTTCATCTTATGTGAATTAAACTAAACACTTAATGAAATCTGAATTCAACCTAAAGCAGTAGAAAAACAATTATATTAATTAACTGAACTGAATTTATCTCAAGTGAACTTAATTGAGAAGAAAAAAATGTATATTAACTGATCATTTTATCTTAACCGAACTAAATTTATTGAAACTTAACATAACTCAATTCAGTTTTATTACGTTGAAGTGAACATGATAGTGGTGAGAGCAAAAAAAGACTCGTTAAACGCTCCCGCTTATAATTTCTTGCGGATTTTATTGTAGCAGGTCGGATTGATGTACAATCTATACGTCCATGGCACATTCAATTTACAAAAGAAAAATGATTTCGTTTAGTTTCTATATTTTCCTGTTTGGTTTTTTCTCAATTGATTTTCATAAGTGTTTGGAACGAGATTAAACTTTCATTGGAGACGCTTGTGATTGATTTGACTCGCTGAAAGCCCTAGATTGTTTTTTGGTTAACTTTGTGAATTGGAATAAGTTTAAGGTATGTAATTTGATAATTAGGTAAACTATAAGGGATGGTTTTCAATTTTAAAAAATTATAGTTTAGTCCATATAGTTTCTAATTTAATGTTTTAACCATGTGTTTTTATAAAATAATGGCTATTATCACCAAAGGAACCGAGGATTTTTATGAAATATCAACATGATGTATTATGGAAAATCATTGATATTTTAATAAAAGTCATGATACGTGAACTTGTTTGCCAATGGTTGTAATTTTAATATTATCAATCATTTATAAACATTGGTACTTATTTAGTAAAAGTCATTATGCGTGAACTTGTTTGTCAATGGGTGTAATTTTCATATTATCAATCACTCATTTATAAACATTGGTAATTATAGACAAAATATCATCAATTTTCTAGTAAAACATCAGCATGATGATGGTTTGAATAAAAGTATTAATATTTTAATAAAAATCTTGAAGTTTGATCGTATATGTCTTTCCAAAATTTTGATATGTATTAATTATTCATTTAAAAGCATTGGCAAATTGTCAACAAATTATCAACATTTTTTTTTTGTAAAACATCAACAATCAACATGATCGTTGATGTTTTATGTAAAAATATTGATTTTTAAAAGAAAATCGTTGATATTTTACATAAAACACATAATTTAAGGTTCTAACTATTATACTTCAACATAAAATTGACTATATTACAATTCTGAACTTTATAATATTTGCAATAAGATCCCTCAAACACTTCAAATTCCCAACATTACCCCAAACAAACATCCCCCACCATCAAACAGCCACGCAGATACCAAACCACCGTCGACGGACAAGTTTAACTCCATGGCAAGTCAGCACAACATTTGGAAATCAGATTTGGTATTGTCGTTCATGGCAGATTCGTTCACTGTGGACGATAATGGACGAACAAAGCTCGCTGCAATGACTATGGGAGAAGCATCGCACTTGAATTTATTCTACTTTTAAATGATTGTATTTAATCTAGATCCTCGCTTCTTTTAGAGTTTATGTTTCTTTTGATGCAATGCAATTTACTAAATCTTTGGAAAGATGGGAGAATATCCACTATTTATGTCTAAATATAGTGATTTATATTTAAACACCATTTGATAAATCATTGGTGTTTAAAAATAAACAACTGATGTTTTATGACCGATGATGTTTAGACGATCACTGATGTTTATACATAAGTTATTGATATTATTTCGTCTCTGTCTCTCATAAGATCAAACTCAGTGCAGTTTAGCATTTCCTGGCTATAATTAAATTTACCGTTATTTTTTGAAGAAAAAGTCTTTCGTAAAAAAAATCTGAATATAATTTCCATTTTGGTTGATGATTAGTGAAAATACTATAAGACTATTGTCAACCATTGGGGAGCAATGAGACACGTGCAGCGAGAGGTTTAATTCAGACAAATATCCGTTCCTAGAAAAGAAATTGGACTTCCTGAAATTGACCTTCGCATAACTGAACATGCTCCACAGGAACTCGAAATTAGTTGTATTAAGATTCCCAGTTTGATTAATACCTTTTCCTTCCATTTACAAGCTAGGTTTAGAGACAAGTGTGACTTAGATATAAGAAAGAGGTGGTAATGTAGAATAAACAAGAGATTCAAGAAAGCCTAGCAACTTGGAAAGTTTAGCTCTTAGTTCTTCTTGATCCACAATGGTATACATGAATGTTTTACATTTTATCCTCTCTAAAACAAAATTAAAAAATATAATAATAAGAAGAAGCCACAAGCGAATGAGAGGATGGAATAGGCATCACCTTTTCTGGTTTCGTATCTCAAATGGGAATAGCTCATCCAAACCTTGTTTTCTTCCATCCACAGAGGTGGTATTTACTGGTATCATAAGCCCCTCCTGTTCTGCATGCTCCGATAAAAAGCTGCAACGTGCGAAGTGAGGGGGGGCCATGCAAATCTACCTGCTGTACCGCCTCTGAGAAAGACACGGTACATGCGTCATGTAGAACTAGTAAACTGGAGATGCAGAGAGGTTCTGAGGCTTTAGATTCATACCAGTCCTGTTATTTAAAACATCTGTCCAGCTGATTTAACAAAGACCTCTTGAAACATTTAACAAACAGAAACTATCATCTGTCCAGCTCATTTCTCATTTCTATAGATCTCATTAATTCATTATCTTTTTCGAATCTGTTCCCGCTTATTCTACAGAAACAATACATACAATCCAGTTTACCTTCTGTCATCTTTGGTAGGTAGATAACATGAACATGGAGCTGCTAAATGACTGTAGTTCATACTCTCTCTCTCTCTCGACTTAATCGGAAATACAGTCCTACTCCCTCTTTGTTTTTTTTTCCTCTGTAGATGTTTCATAAAGATAAAAGACAAAAATATGATAACCCTCAAAATCTAAAGCTCATCGTGTCCATGGGGTCGCTCCTTGCTCTGCGACTCCAGTTTTTCTTGCAGTTCCTGTTACACAGAATCAATGAACAAGAAAATTAGAACTCTTGTTGAATAATACTCACTATATTGATATCAGTAGGAAAATACAAAAGAACAGCTTCCAAGAGTAACCTTAAGTTTAGATTCCAAACACACTGCGGGAGTCGATAACACTGCTGCATATCTGGAGTTAAATATACTGAGTCAAAACCAGAAAACACAACCAAAATGAAAGAAAAAGAAAAGAAATCAGTTGCAGAAACTTTTACACTTAATGCCTGAATTTATTTATCATAATCAAACCACGAAAAAGCACAAGCAGGCAGAACCAGAGTCAGGAATTAAACTTTGTTTTAGGGAAATGCAAATAAAAAATATGTATATAAAAAGAAAATACGCCACTGGAGGAACTAAGCGGCGCAGCCGCCGCCCCCACATCCCCCTGGCTCTGCCCCAGCATGCAAACTCGAGGATACGTACATGTCCTTGCAACCAGGCCAACATATGCAAGAAAAAACACCCACATACAACAAAATCAGATTAGGTTCTTACTCGCAACGGCTAGGTTCATCGACATCTGCAACTTCATTTTTCAAACCGCACCTCAGCCTGACCTGTATAGATAGAGAAAGATACATTTGACACTAACAATAGAGGAAGTGGATAAACATCAAACAATACAAACTCACAGGAAAAGATGAACTCATACAAATGCTGTTTCAATCTAGTCCAACTTTGGTGCAAAAAGAAACAAACATGATTTCAGATTAGAAAATGTGACGGCAGCAGAATGTAAGAACATGTCAGCAAGTTCCCATTGCTTTATATTGAACAAGTTGAACTATCAGGATTCAGGCTGCACAGTGCAGACTATAAGTGCAGCCAGCCTGGAGTGAAAGCAGAATTAGGCAATATGTATTAATAACTACCCAGGCAGGGGCGGGGGCGCAAAGGAAAAAGAAAATGATGAGAGACATCATGATCATGTTATGAGACACAAGATCTACCTTTAAGCTTCTATCTGGGCCATTCCAGCATTTATCTCCATTTGAGAACTCCATGATTCGGTAAGAATCATCGAATTTCTCCCAGCTCCTGTTCAATTAATAAAATGAAAGTGAGAAAAAATAAAAAAAATTATTGGTATTCAAGCACAGACAGGGGCGGACCCAGGATTTCGAGCTTGGGGGTTGAAATACCTATAAATTTTTTTTTTTTGCCTTGTAAAATATATGGTATAAGGGAAAATTTTCTGAAGTTAGGGAGGGCAGTTCCGCCCCTGAGCACAGATATATTAGAACAAACATTATTGCGGTGACAATGCCTACCCCAAGCGAGTTGTACTATAACCTTCCTCTTGGGTAGCTTGTTTGAAAGGGCATACTTTGTAAACATACCTGAAGCAGTTTATCAACATCAATAAGCAAACTTTAAGGACCCAAAAAGGAAAGAAGTGAAGAAAGTAAACTTTTGTAACTTATTCTGCTTGCTCTCAAAACATTGGCCATGGAATGAATAGAATTCTTTATCCGGCCCTGTAATATAGAAGGTTAAAAATGAAATTCAATAGGTATTGTATCCCTCATACTCTGTGTGAGGAAGAGAGATGGATAAAGTTAGTTTTATTCGATGTCTTTAATATAAATACCGAAGTCTTGTTTCAGCTTCTTTGTCAGACTTGATATCCTGGACTGTATTTTGGTTAACTTGGCACTGGATTCATCGTATTCTTTACGTATATGTGCAGCATCTGCAGAATGAAATAGAAAACAGAGTTAATTGCTGATTAATAACTGTGCATGTTGAGAAATTATAGATATTCTCAAATACCGGAAATGTTCACTGGAGTTTGGAATATATTGGCAGCATGAATGATGGTCTTCACTGTTTGCTGTATCTTCTCAAGCCAAGACGACCCACCTGGCCCAGTCATATATAACAATTTGGATCAAATATAAATACATCTTCTCAGAATATAGCAAGAGTTGTGACGAAAAAATTGACAAAGTTCTTTCCACATCAGAGAAAATTTAACAGAGCAAAGTATACCTGACAAGTCTAATTCATCATCAGAATCGGGTACTTGGGGTGGGCTTGCATCACATTAATCGTCCACTGGAAAGTCATCAACCTGGTCTTCTTTGTCGTCGTCATCATACGTATGCTCATCATCCTCTGAGTTGTAGCCATGATACTCTTCGTCATTGGTTTCGCTGGGCGTGTCATCAGAATTATGGTCATCCTTATCAAGAGAGGCATCCTCCTGTGTTTGTTCCTTGATCTTTTCCCCAGTCCACCGGGAAGCAATGCGGCGTCCTAATTCTTCTCGTGATAAAGACCCAGTATCTTCATCTGCATGTTTCTCCTGAAAAGACAAATTAACTGTTATGTTCATTCCTACATAACAGGCAGGTTTATACATCAAGTTACTTGGACATCAGGAATCTACTACTGACTATTTTCACATAAGTTGTAAGAACTTCAAAAGTGAGGAAAACATTAGACCTTGACATTAAAATAAAAGAATATGTATTAACTAGATACCTGGTTTCCATTCTCAGTGTCAGCCTTGACATCAGTAGTCGAGTCTTTCCCGAGCTCTTCAAAGTTCTACTCACGGAAGAAAAAAAAGTGCAGTTTTAGCATCAAGAAGCAAAAAGAAGTCTCTAGTCTTCTATCTGTGATGTTCTCCTATGGAAGCAGATCAAACCTGGATAATATCCTTGGTATCATCCACATCATCATATGGAGTCCCTTCCTCAATTGGATGGTCACTAAGGTCAGGTTCCTTGTCAGATTCCTGATGGCCTTCAAAAGATTCCTAATAAATGGCACAATTTTGAGTACCTAGGATTTAAGAGCCACAAGATAAAGAAAAAAGGTCTAGACAGGGGAAACTTTTATGAGGCAAGACTTAACTACCACTCAACCTTAAGTGTTACCAGCGTGACAAAATCTATTGTTTTTTCTTTTTTGTTTGGCATACTGAGAGATCAGGAATAAGGAGTCAATGGTAAAACTTCTGACATGTCTCCGGACATTTTTTAGGGCTGGAATGAGCTGGGAACTAAACTATACTTTTCTCATAGATAAATCGTCAACCTAAGGTTTCCTGTTCTAGATGCAAATAGTAATAAAACATTACGCTCATATAAATGCACGTATTAAATGTGCTTGTTAGAGTGGACAACTTACTGTCCCAATCTTATCATGGACATCGTTCTCAATATGTTCAATAGTTCCGGATTCCTTGTCAGTATTGGTTTCCTCCTCTTTAGCAAGGTCAGCGTCATTTCTTTCCTTCTCTTCTTTTTCTTTCTGAAGCCGTTCTTTTTCCTCAGCCTTTTCTATTTGTTCTTTGCGTTCTAGAAACAGAAAAGCAGCCAGCCATGAGTCGGTGGTAGTGAATGTCTCAGAATGGAGCAATTAGTAAATATAAACTCTTCCATCATAGATGGATAGAAATTTGAAACTCAACACTTTAACTGAATATTAAAATTATATAGATGATAAAATGTATCAGTACTACAATTTTATTCAGCTCTGATGTGCTAGCTCGGGATCTTCAAATAAGCACCTCGAATTTGCGTCTCTCAAAATCAAGCCATACCCAGCTTTTATGTTGTCCCTTGCCCCCCTCCCCCCGCCATCAATTAAGATTGAAGAGGAAGAAATTCTTTCTACATTTTAACATCGAGATCATCTTTATTTGTACAATCTTATGTTGTTCCCGCTACTAGCTTGGAGCTTATGCCTTTATGTACATTCCTACATTTAAACACAAATGTGTCTTATACAAGTAGAGCGAGTGCCATTATTCAAGATAAATAATACAAAATGAGTAGTCAATTTCAACAATGCATCTGAAACACTGAGAATATAGAAACCTTCATATTCTTATTACTTTCATCAACTTGCTAGACCCATTCATCACAATGAGTTAAGTTCAAGGGACCACATAACTAGGCAAAGATGCATGCAGCAATGTAAAGATAGAGTTCACTCATGTTTCCACTTGTATATTTATTTACACTTTGTTTTTGGAGTTTCTTTGTTTCCTTTTGCTGCTTTACTTACTGCCCTCTTTCTTTTCATCTGCGGGGTTGTGTTTAGGGAAGATAGCGTAGTTTTATGCCTCAGATGGCTTCAGTCGAGTACAAGAAGAGATACATACCCTTGAGTTGTTCAACCAATCCCTTGAGGACTTTCTCCTCATCCTTCAGCTTCCATAACTCTGCCTGCTCTTTTGCTAAGCTTTCTTTTGCCAGCTCAATTTCACGGTTTGCATATAGTGACACCTTCCTTAAATGTTGCTATATTTTTGCTCAATTTTTCTCTGGCTGCTTTGCCAGCTTCCCAGCAAGTATTCGGGCACTTAGCTCTACCCTCGTTCTCATCACTGCCGTCACAGCAATCTGCCCCAATTGAGCAAGTTCATATGATGAGTTCTAAGGTGATAAAAAAAAGTAACAATAACAGCATGGTAATCGTGACAATGATAGCAGAAAATGATTATAAGAGAATCACGGGTTTGGACATATCACTTTCTCATAATTTTGGAACAACACCCAAAAGACCAAAAACAAAAAGAATGACGCACATGAGACCATAAGGAAAGAATGAGGGTGGACTTAGGGAGAGTAGTAACTCCAATATTATGGTATCTACATTTCTAATAATAAGGGGAAAAAGAAGCTTATGGCAACTTGTAAGGAAGGACTTGTATACCACATTTAGGGAAAATATGTCAAAGGTAGGTAATCCTCAATGTGAGGCCTTTTCATTCTGCCAGCCGTTTGATAATAGAGTAAATGTTACTCTTTATAAAATATATAATTATCTTAATTAATAAATACATGAACAAAATAATGGCTGATACAGTCCAGAAACTAGAAAATTCTAGGCATCATCTGTATGCATAACAAATTCAGTTATTCTTCATTTTTCTGCGACTAGTTCTAACATTAAAATTTTAAGCCAATAATCCTCTCAAAGTGGGAATCTTTTTCACTGAAGTACGACATTAAGCAAGTGAAATATATTAACATGCTTAAGTATAACAAGTATACAACCAACGTAAAAATGGCAGCCCGGATCATGAAGTTTCTGCTTGTCGGAGGTACAGGTAAAGCACGGACTAAGGATCTAAACCATGCACCATTCACTTGCATTCGTCTATAAGACCGCCTTCTTATCAGATTTAGGAAGTGATTGAAAAGCTAGTGACGAAAAAGGGATACAGGGGTAATGCTTTTGGTGATAAGGTTGTACTTTTGAAAAAGGAAGGTCATATTGGCTGAAGATTATGCAGGGAAAGGACTATTCTATGTACTGTTGATAGCATAATGGTTTGGTGGTCTGAACAGCTGTATGCTCAAGCTAGCAACAGAGCGCATCTTATGCTCTTTTTGCCAGCTTCTCTATCAATTAAATTATTTCTCAAAAACAAAAATGGTTGGAGTAAGGCTCCCCTAAACACTAAATACATTCTCAAGTCTTAAGATGATCTAGTTAAGTAATTTATTGGAAGAGGAAGGATACATCAATTCAAGTTTACATATAGCTCAGGATGTTTCCAGGATAAAACCTGACCATTAATTCTGATGTAATTGAACACGGAGAATGGAAGCTAGATCATATCAGTATGACTATCCCAGATAATGTCAAGAAATCAATAAACGAAATCCATATTCCGTTGAGCAATAGTAATCCACTGTCTATGGGCAGGAAGCTCTAATGTCGCAATTCATGCAAATCAGCATACCAACTCCTCCCAGGTGCCGATAGAATAACTCAGCATAATGCTGCAGGCTGGAGTTGGCTATGGAAGGCCAAAATACAGAGCTGATTTAAATAGTTTTTTAGGAACTGCTCTCAGAACCAGCTACCTACCAATTTTTTAAGATATGAGACACACTCTATATGTATAATCCATTTGCATGCATTGCAACAATGGACTACTTCATCTCTTGAGAGACAGCCCCAGAGCTTCTGAGGTATGGGATTTCACCATTGCACACAGTTGCAAGAATTCATGCATGTGCCCCCGGAAAGGTATATTATGCTGCAGCTTTGAGGTTAAGATTTTAGGAATATCATCAAAGCGGAAGTTCCATGGACTTTCATTTTGATTGCATATAGAAGTCCAGAAATTCAGAGATATTTAGGGGGGGGGGAAGGGAGGTGGTTAGATAGACATCCAACAAGGCAGGAAGCCGGAGAGTTAAAGAGGATTTCAGAAAAATGCTTGGCAATTCAAAGAAGTACAGAGAAAGAAAAAAAACAAGAAGAAGAAGGATGGCATAAGTTAAATTGCGGTGGGAGTGTCAAAGCAAACCGGAACAATGCTTCTGCTGGAAGTTTGTTACCGAATGCAGCGGAGGGTTTGATTACGGGTTTCTCCTTAAAACTTGAAGATTACACCATAAATGGCCAGGTTTAAGTTGGATATTATGTTGGGAAAGAGACACATTTCCAAACCAGAAGTTGAAATTGATTCAGAAGCCGTAATTAACTTTGACATCCGAGAAGAGTTTCACACCACCCTTTCCGGCGACTTTAATATGGAGTGTACAATTCTTTATGAGAAATCCTTGGATGTGTAAGTGGTAACATGTGTGCAGAGCCAATGGAAAAATGGGGTCATTACTCATGACTTAGAAGATGATAAGGCAGCAAGGGTAGATCATCAGCTGCAATTTTATCCTGCTAGCGGGATGACTTAGCTTGGCATGTTGTTTGTCTATTCCCATGAACCAGAAAATATACAGTATAATTCAGGCTTTATGATAACTATGTCTTAGCTTTCATGATAAGCATAACTGCAAAAGTTCCAGTCTGGTAAACTGGAGTGGAGACTATAGTGTCTTTCCAAGTCTAAATTAAAAAATAAAGCAAGCTAATACATACTAGAATAGCCTGTCCGAACAGCAGTGTTTTTCACGACTAATTTCACCTAAAAAACCAACTCAACTACACAAGGCATAGTAAAAGATAACTACGAGCCACGGAAGTTTATCAGTCCGCAGAAAATCCAAAATACATATTTTAATAGGTTTTACATACATATTTTGATAGGTTACTAATACTGTTAACAAGTAATGCATATTTGAAGACCAAAAATCTCAAAGCAAGCCGAAACTATACACATTCCTGAACAACTGTGGAGCAGTTCAAGCAAAGGATCATGCTTCTTACCGCAGATACCATCGTTGACCCTAGAAGAATACAAGACAACCGGAGCATGTCCTGCATTCTTGCAATAGAAACTCCCGTTGGGGCAAGCTGACGTACCTGCAAAACCCAATCAAACACACTCTTAAATTCACTAAAAATACAAGTGCAGTGCAGTTCCACCTATTACACACAGTACGATTACATTCCAAGATTCAATCTTTTATTACAATAAGCATATAAGTAGCAAGCAGCAAAGAGATCAAACACTGAAAAACGAATAACAATCGCGTAAACGTACCAGGCTCATCAGAGCCATCAAGACAGTCGCAGAAGTCATCGTTGAGCTGAGCTTTTGTGTATTTCTTTGATCCATCTTTGCATTTAACTGCACCTCCCGACAATACCGCCTTGTAATAGCTCTCATCTACATCACCAAACAATTTGCATCTCACATTCAAATGTACACAAATTATACATTAATCAATACACTATACCAAATAAATGGAGGCAAATGCACGAATTCAAGTTTTAAAATGTTTCCAATTCTAAAGTAGCTAAATCGAAAACAAAAGAAAGTTACTGTGCATATTTAATAACAATTCTAGTTTAATATACCGAAAAATATCTAAAAATCGAAACTTTGATCATAAATGACAGAGAAAGAGTAAACCTTGAGGAGCTACTCCGAGGAATGAACCAGAGACTGTAGATGAAGATGCATCCGATCTAATACACACGAGATTGCTAAGAAAACAATAAACTACCAATAATATTACTGAATTCCTCTGCAATCTCATCATTCCTCTTTATCTAATCTAGTATGAATAGGGATGAATTAGAAGAAAACAATCAAACTAAAACTAGTAATAATCTCAATTAGGAGATAGACCTAAGAAGAGTAACAATTTAGAGCTTGATTCAATTGATCGATCCAGTGACGAGCGACTGGACTGTGTGAAAGAAGAAGAATCGGAACAAAAGACCCGTGAGTGGAAATTGAATGAAAACGACGCAGTTTGGTGGTCAAACGACGTATGCAGCAAGCTTGTCAAAGCTCAAAACGACTCGAGGTGTGACGTGGGATGGATTGATACAAGAAGAATTGTGTCGAAGTCCTCATTGTTTTCCATTTGTGCGATTTGCTCAACAATATTCGAACGTTTACAATTTGACCCTACTGTTTCACACTTGCCCTTTTAGGAATTTCATCCATATTTGTTTCACACTTGCCCATAGGTTGTAGTTTGTCATGTAGTCTTTGTGTTGCGTTGTGTTGCCTTGTATGTTTTTCATTGTGTGTTTTTGTTTTATTTTGTATCTGTAAACGTTGTTGTGTGTTGTGAGCCGGGGGTTTATTTAGAAACAG
>JAYMSH010000170.1:0-13483 GCA_036897905.1 Aragoa cleefii | reverse complement strand
CTTTCCCATAACAGCATCAAGTAGGGTATTTTTCAAATACTTAATCCCTTCCTCAACGTCATCAGAAGTATACACACGGACATGCGGATCCACTTATGTTATGTAGCATAGACCCAGGTTCTGGCAATCAGTTGCCTGCAAACAAATCTTTCCACTTTCACGGGGGCGAATCTCCTACTTACCCGAAGCCTATCCCACCTTCCATCACCAACTATATCATCCTCATAGTTTTCATTGTCATTATCAAAAATTTCATGATCAATCGAACCCTCAGCCATATTCCGAACCATCATCTTTGATGATGCATTACATCGTGTCTCACTATAAAAGCGCTTTTTTTGCCTATCTCATCGCCATCTCGATGCCAAAGGTACAAAATATTAGATATCACACATAGTAACACCAATATCGCAACCACTTAGACCACGCACTTATGCCATCCTATATACCATTAACCTGATAATTTCTCATAAACATATTCATAAACTCATTTCTAGGCGCATTTAGGGTCCACAAATCATTAATATTAAATCAATTATTTTATTTTAGTTTCATATCTTAGGGTTGAGTTCAGTTTGTTCTTTCCTGTTGGTACAGTTCAACCGAACTAAGTTTTCATTCAACCGAAAATTTAATTTAATATTTACATGAAATATAAACTAATCAGAACAATTCAATTCAATTTCAATTCAAACCAAAAAGTTCCGTTGAAACAAAAGATCAAACTTCAGCCCATCAAAAAATTTAAGCTGAGCCCAAAAAATATTTTTTAATCTCTTTGTCAAGTTTAAATACGTAAATTTAAAAATAATTAATAAATAATTTTGACAATAAATAATAAACAAATAATAATAATAAAATAACGGATAAACTAAGACTAATAATAGTTTGAAAATTGGAAATATATAGACGTTCGGTTTAATTTCAATTGAGGACATTTGTTGGGTTCGATTAACGGAAAATCTAAATATTACCAATCAAAACCCGATCCAGTTTGATTTTTCAGTTCTGTGGACCTGCAAACCTACTTGTAGCTTCCCGCCGTGAAGGCACTTATATAAAAGCTTCTAGGGTTTAAAAGCACCCTTATTCACAAAATTAGCCATGTACTGACCAAACTCTCTCTTTCCGTCCTAGGGTTTAAGAGAGAAAGAGTGTCAAATCAAGCGAATCTGCAAAATTGCAACAATGTCTTTCTGGGGTTAGCTCCATCTTCTTCCCTCCTTCGCTTATTTGCTTTTTCCGTACTTCAATTTGCTTTTTTTCCCCCAAGATTGCACTTTTCAGTTTTTTTTTTCCCTTTCATTAATTATTTATCTATATACTCCGAATTATGCTGTTTCAGTTATTGAGGTAAAACCCGGAAAGCCAGTCACTCATTCCTGTGAAAAAGCTCGAGCTAGACTCCGAATTTCCCAGGTCCCAATTTATAGGGTTTTTTTTAATTATTATTATTATTATTCTTTTTTTTTCCTTCAATTGTTTGTGTGTGTTGTTTCAGTAAGGCAAATGCTTTGCTTGAATTCTGATATTCAGTTGTGGGTAGTTGATAATATTCACTTATGCCGGTTTCTTGGATGTCGAATTGATGGTTTGTGTTTCTTGATTGTGATTTGCTTGACTAGGCAACATTAGGAATTGGTGAAGCTACCAAGAAGACTGTAGTGCAGTGTAATGTGGGTAAAAGAAGTCCAGTGTTGCTCTGTGCTTTGCTGCCGGAGAAAACGGAGTCTTGCCACTTGGATTTGGAGTTTGCGGAGGCGGATGACGTCATTTTTTCTGTTATTGGCCCCCGGAGTGTCTACCTTACTGGTTATTATGTCGCTGTAAGCCGCAATTCCGGTCCTCAGAGTGATTCGTATCCTTTTAGCTTCTTCGTTTTATATGATTTTATATGTAGATAATATTGGATGGGAAAATTTGGCTTTGTGATTGTGTATCCTTTGATTAGATTGTGTCTTGGGAATGTCTTCTTCCTTTACTCTGCTGTAATAGAGAATCGTTTGGGGTGGATATCCAGCATTCCCATTCCGAAGGGTCTAGTCACCACAGCGACGATGATGAGTACGAGGACAGTTTTATAGATGATGGCGAGTTGCAAGTTTCACCGCCATCCCCTACTTCGAGCAATAGATGTATGTTTTAACATAATAATGATTTTGAGTACTTTTATGGTGATTTATATGATTGATCAACATTTACAGTAATCTGCCGAGTTCGTTTCTTCTGATGTTTAACTTTTAAATCATACCTGTGTCGTCTTATTAAAGCAATGGATGAGTCTGATCCAGCAAATGATAAGCAGAAGGCCGCTCTTCGTAGACATCTAAGGAAGAAAAGCCAAGTGGTTGTATCAGATAGTGAGGCTGGTTCAGATGAAAATGACGATGATGATGGATACCTTTTATCTGTTTTTAAAAATAAAAGTGCTGGGGAGAAAACTATGTCAAAGGTGCAAGAAGCAAATGCTCAAGAAACTACAGAAATGGCAGACAATGCAAAAGATAATGAAATTCGTGATGATGAAGGTGATGATGATGATGAATTCCTTTTATCTGCATTCAACAATAAAAGAGCTGGGAAGAAAACTATGTCAAAAGCTCAAGAAACAAATGCTCAAGCAACTGTAAAAACTGGAGATAATGCAAAAGCTAACGGTCTCCGTGACAACGAATTGAAAGAAGAGGTTGGTCCTCAAGCTGTCAATGGCCATGATAAAAGGTGAGGGAGCTGTAAATTGATTTAGCCTATTCATTCGTTTCCTTGTGGTATATTTGTTTTACTTAATAATCCTGCACTGAAGATATTTTTTACATTAAATACTGTATGGATATGCTCAAAGGTTAATCACAAACACCCATACATGTATATGATTTTTTTAGCTTTTTATATAATTAAATTTATGGATATTGTAAATGCGTTTGATCATTTTATTAATGATGCGTGTCATGTTTTTATTTCCTTCATCTACCTAGGGGAGCAGAGTTGCTGTTGGACAACAAGGTGACCAAGGTGAAGAATAAAAAGAAAAAACTTCCCAGGGATGTGGAATTTTTTGAGGAAACCACTGTTAGCAAGGATAAGGTCTTATCTGATGGTAACACTCAGGGACATGTGATAGAAGCTAACACCACTGACCGTAATATTCCTACTAGCAACATGAACATTCAAATTGATACGTGAGTACATCTAGCAACGAGTCACGTTCCTGCTTCATATTTTTGTAAACTACTCTAGCATGCATCTAATTTTCCATCAATTTATTGGCTACCTCATCAGGGGAAAACAAAAAAGGAAGAGAAAAGAACGCTCCAAGAAAGAGGAGAAAACTTGCGATGCTGACATTGACAAGAATGTCAAAGAGGATAAGGAGCATGAAGTTGAGGCCTCTAAGAATATGTAAGAAACTTGTTTCTTTGGTCTGTTAATAAAGTTTCATGTGAGGGTGCATCCTTACGGCTTACGCAGTAATGAAATGCCTGTCTTTCAATTGGCAATTAATATCAACTGGGCCTGATTAGCTTTCATCTTGTATCACATGTGCAAGCAGGGGAAATGGTGCTACTGGTCTGGTGCCTTCTCTAGAACAGGGCTCTAACAGTTGTCGGAAATCAAAGAGGAGAAGGAAAGAACTTCAGGTTGAAGGAATGTCCACTGAAGGAATTGTTGATACATGCCATCATGTTCCTGTAGGTGATAAACCAGAACAATGTTTATCAAACATTGACAGTACGATGAAGGATCTACCAGACGAAAGTGGAGCATATTTGGAACAGAAGACCGAAAAGTTAGTATCTCATTGGTTTCTCTTTAGAATTGTTGATATTTTTTATTTCCTTTCCTTATAAGCAAAAAGAAGTAAGGTAGGGTAGTCGGTGGTGTTCTTGTAATCTGTAAATTTGAAACATATGAACAAGCAGTCGAACAAGTAGACCAGATCTGATGGTAGATAGAGGTATTCAGGAGTTAGGATGATGCCATCGTATGATTATATCTTAACTGTTCGCACGTTCCATGATGTTTTTGAACAATTAGAAGAGTAATCGAACAATGTAGCTGTAAAAAAACGTAACCAGAAATGAATTATTTTAGCGTCAGAGAACTCTTGAAGTTAGACTATACACTGGTAAGGATTTAAGAAGAATTTAAATAGGTTTACACATTCTTTCAGATGCCACAAAGAACGGTCCTAAAATAATTCACAAATGCTTTGGGTAAACTCCTTATGCCCTGTACTTCCGTGTAAAAGTTGCAGGATTAGAATTCTCTTTCGGGACTCTTTGCCTCATTATCACTATCTAAAGCTGATTAGCACTGCCAATAGCAGAGTGGTTGATGGACCTCCATGACTCTTGGTCTCTTACCTAATAATCTGAATTTTAAAACCAGTCATTGGTTGGACTTGTGTTCAGGGGAAAAGAAAATTTTAGTTGATGTTTCTGCAACAGTGCAAATTATTTTAGTTGATTTAAAACAACAGATTTCGACCCTCCATGGAAATCTTAAGGTCCCTTAAATTCAATCCACCACTTGTCCTCCTAGGTTTCTGTTGTGTCTTGTGCTTGTGAAGCAACATGACTAACTAAGTTTTCCTTGTAGCTTTTGATTTTCGATGTTATTTCAATACCATAAACTCTCTGTTTGTTTCAAATGATTAGTGAATCTGGGAAGAAAAATAAGAAAAAGTCGAAGAAGAAAACTCGAGACACAGATCAGGCTACAACTGAAATGCTGACTAACAAGAAGACATTATCGAATGGATTAAGTATTGAAGTGTTAGCTAATGGACCACCAGATGGAAAAGTAGCCGCACTTGGAAAAAAGGTATAGAACTCTGGAGCTTCTTGCCTGTCATGTTCTTATATCTGTGGTGTTTATGATTATTTCACTCTGTGACATTGAATCAGGTCAAAATTCATTACACAGCCATGTTAAAGGAGTCTGGGCATATTTTCGACTCCACTGCGGGCAAAGCTGCTTTAAAGTTTCGTTTAGGTACAATTTTTATTTATTTCGTACTCATGGAAATCACACTCCCTCCAATACCTAATTGTTGTTCTTTATTTACCTAACATCATTGTGTCTTTTATGCTGGTGATAAAGACGTTATTGACGGATGGAGTACTGGTATTGATGGTAATGATCTCAATTGGAAGTTCGTCTCGATTTATTTGTTACACTTCCTTCACATTCAGCTTGTGTTTTCATCCTTTAACTGTGATTTAAACACATGATGTTCAGGTATGCACGTCGGTGAAAAAAGGAAACTAGTCATCCCTCCATCTATGGGGTATGTCTTAAAATTTTCAATCTTTACAAACTATTTTGTCACACCATCTATACGTTATTTGGCTAGAAATCAGTTGGTTACTCATACCGTCGTTTATACATTGTGTTGACAGAATGTGATATCAAGGTTATCAGACATACGGATGATATTAATATATTCGTATCTGTGGTGCAGTTTAAAAAATCATGAAGAAAATGTTCCTCCAAACTCATGGCTTGTTTACAACATTGAATTGGTCAGTGTACATCGATAAACCCACCAATTCTGATCTGGCTTTATGTTCCCTTTCTTTCCAACTTCTCTGAAGTCGCGGAAGAAGTGAGAACTAAAGCAGTGTTGACGCATGAATTGGGGTTTGAAGCCAAAGGTCCAAGACGAAGAAGGCAGAGCCCTTCTTTTTTCGGTACCATCTGTTGAGAGAATTTTGTTTGTGAGTGCATGTGACAAAAGAATGCTCGAATACTAACTACTAATGCTACGATGCCAATGTTACCGCCCTGTGGAAAAATAATTCTTAATTGTTATGGGATCAACAATGCTGTGTTCTCATCTTATCTTTTTTGGTCAGTTTTTAAGTAAGATTGGAAATTGCATTTTCTAATGAATAGTGAAGGGATTCTTATGTTTTTCTCACATGAGTAGATCTTAAGAGGTTTTCTCTTGCCATATTCCTCAGAAATTTTCATGTGAGTTTGTAAAACACATATAAGAGTTTAAAGTAGTAATGAGGAGATCAAATTGGAGATGTATCTTTATTAAAATGAAAATATGTGCAAACCCCAACCCAATCCAAACATATATAATTTACGTCCGTATGCAGAGTATGAAGAGGGGAAGACAAGTACAGTCATATCCGTAAGGAGATTGTTAGAGATCCCGATTTATATGCAAACAATAAAAATATGTGTAAACAATGGATTAAAATGTAATTATAAGGATGTCTTGTGAAAACAAGCGTGTCAGGATTTAATGGGACTTTTCAGAGTTTCGTAAATAAAAAAATCTAAATTTATTGGAGAAAAATGTTTCTAAGTGTGACACTTAGTCTCAAAATAGTAAATTCAAACTGAAACCGTCTTACAGTTTTTCTATTAATCACGCTGAAATTTTAACCAAACTTAGTAAGTGTTTAATCAGTAGTTCAAAAACCATCTGATTCAATCCATTTTCACGCACCACTTGCATCAAACTTCGATCTTGACACCTTGAAATCTATAATGGAAGGAAGATTTCAAAAACTGGGAAGCTGAACAACAAGTAATCACTACAAAAGATCAGAATTCTACGCAACAGTTTCTCCCATAACAAATGACTATGTCAGGTCACCTAGCAGACAACAGTTTGTTTCACATGAGAATAAGAAAAGATAACATCCATGTTCCGACCGATCTGATATATGAAAATCGAGCAAAATCCATAGTGCCTGTTGATGCCTCCTTTTTCACTTTTGTGAAAGCAAAAATAGTTCTAAAGAGGTGGCTCCAGAAACTGATGCTTCTTGTAATATGCTACCTATGCACAAATAGATGGCTATACCTTGGTCTCTTTTTGGGTTATTCCTCCTGTCGTGAAAGTTCTCATCAATTTCAATGATAATGCAGTACTCTTCAAGATTCTTGCTCAGTCTTTGGTTGCTCGGTTTTTGGTTCATTTGTCATTGTTAGACTTCGAGCTTCATCCTCTGGAATGTCACTGCATACCCGATGTCACATAACAAGTAGTTGATGCTATAAAGAAGAGGACAGGAAAAATGGAATGAGGTAAAGTAGAAAGAATCAATGTTGAGATCAGACCTTTCTGCTGCTTCAGCCTTCGTTATTAACATCATCTCACGCGATATTAGAAACTCAGAGAAGCTTTTGAGGTCTTTCTCTTGGCAGAATTTGTCAAGATGACGCAGGAATTCATTGAACTTTAGTGGTTCCTATTAAAAAAAATAAAATTATATAGAAAAAGAATAAGAAAAAAGGAAAGAAAGAAACAGAACACAAAAATTTTAGCAACATAGTTTACATTGATTGTTTACGAGAAATTTCACTTCGAGAAAGTAGAAACAGAAACTTTTAGTGAACACGACAATGCAAAGGAAATAAAGAATACCTGTTCCCTGATGCAACCCTTACGGAGAGCGACTAAGCATTCAAGGGCTTTTTCATAGGTGTCGCCTTCAAAAGAATTTTCAACTAAATCAAAAATCTTATTTTTCATATTCTGAATTGCTTTCAGAACCCATTCTGAACCATCTCTGCGGGACAACATGGCTTCGAAATCTTGAACAGGATACGAATTCCCTGTTTCCTCTACTTTGACATCAGATGTATATTCTATACCCTCCATGGCTTGGCCATCAATACCATCACCATCTGCTTCCTCATTTGATCCAGAAGGCTTTTCTCTTAAAAATCTTCGAGATGATTTTTTCAGCTGCAGGATAGGCCAATGGGAGCGAGCTATCAACATTGTGAAGTATATAGCATTGTATAAGATACAACTGGAATGAAACATGCGATTTAAATAACCTTTGGATTCTCTGACTTCAAAGAGCCTGTGGAATTCATCGATCACAGTTCGGTTTTGAGTAAGAAGTTCAGGATCCGGCTCGGTTATCTTTCTGAGTGTCTCATCAAGTGGAGGCACAGCTGCATCTTTGTCCTTGGATTTCAATTCGAGGGAGCAGTAATAACGCTGGAAATGTTATCCGATTAGTTGATGGTAAGTAACTAAACTAAATACTATGAAAACGAAATATGCTCCTCACGAATGAAACACCATCACACAATATAAAACATGGTACTAATGAAGGAAACCAACAGGAAACAACATCACACATACAAAAACATGGTAGTGAAGGAAACCAACAGGAGATTTAATTCCTTAGAATTAGGAATATATCAGTATTTTAGTTTATTTCCTAGTTTAACAGGTTTATGATTTTGACACTTGGAATGTCCCAAAAAAAGAAAAAGCAAAAAGTGATTCTACAAGCATTCCAGATCATGTAGATTATGTTGTTAAATTGCGATTCCTAGAATTGCTAGCCCATGAATATAGGCCTAGGCTTCATTAGTTTACACAGTATTCAGAATATTATGATTTAAGTAATGAATTATGAACTACCCGATAAAGCGTATATTCCCCAACTGCTGTTCTCTCTTCGTTTGACCCTCTGTTATTTTTTCAAATTTGGCCTGTTTGTCTATATTTTCTCAGGTTCCATCCATTATTTTCCTCTTTCGTATACTTCGGTACAGGTTGTTCTCTAAAGACTATTTCATTGCCATCCGTTCGCTACATTTTAGCAGAGTCAGAAAAGTCCACTACAGTTATCTCCATCAATTTTGTTCTATCTCAAGTCTCCTCTACCAGTGGCGTTCTCACTAATATATCAACTATGATAACTTGCAAAGTTCATAGTTTCTACAGCTTGACTCAGCAAATGGCCTAATCCCATCTCCAGTATTGCCACTACTTATATCATCTCTCCTGTTGCATTACCATATGTATACATACTTAAAATCTGGAGTCTGGACACGGAAAAATATTATTTTTGTATTCTCTTTCTCAGAACATGAAGAAAGATGTTGTTTGTGAGTATTAATTATGAACTGTGAAATCATGAGATGAGAAACAGAGACTTATATTGGCTTATATGATAAACTAATGGAGTATATGGAACGATCTTTGATGGACCTGACACCAGGATAGTGTTTAAATATACAGCCGAGCTATACCTCCAGAACAGGATTGGGTGTGAGATCGGGCTGCAAGGCTTCCTCTTTGCCAGTTGGAGCAAGATCAAGCATTTCGACAAACTTATATGCAGCCTCTTGCTGCTTTTCGTTTGGCTGCATTGATGATGGCAGATTGCAGAAAGATGGAAACTGGAATTCCCTTACATCCTCGGCAAAAGGAAGAACATTTAAGTAAAATGAATCCGGCTGCAAATAAAGAGATGGAAAAGATTCAGTTTCATAGAAAGCCGAATCCACTTGTAAGATGCTGGATTCGCTGGGGTTTCTTAGTTTCACTCACAATATTGTCTTTCTCAGAAACATTAGGAGTTAGGACCCCTACTGCAACATTTGCCTGTCCTTGTCTCCAAACACAACGGACAATAGCTACTTTATTGAGTTCCTTTAATGCTCTTGCTAGTGCTGAAACTGCAAGAATTGCCTTCGTATTTTCAGGTTCGGCAATGAAGATGTTGGCATCTTTCATATAATAGTGTCTGTTGAGTAAAGACAATACAAACAATGGTTTATGTCATAAAAAATTCTAAAACAACCGCTTATCAAGAAAGAAAATGCACTGGTAGCAAACAACTAGATTTTACCGCATGATATTTAAAGCGTCTGTAAAGCCTAGAAGCTTCACACCTTTCTCTGGTTTGAACTTCACAGCTTCCAACTCATCGGCTGATATCGGAACTACTTGAGGGCCATAACGGTAACCTTTGATCCTTTGCTCGGGTGGTACAACTCTATTAGAATCGTCAATACTTTTGTATTCATAATCAATCTTAACTTCGTGTTTGGCAAATTTATCATTTGGAGCTGCTTGATCAGAATACTTCTTCAAAATGGGAAATTTTTCTTCCGATGTTTTCTTGTAGACCCACACCTATTTCCAAAATCAAAGTAGAAGCACGATTACTTGGTGCATGAAGGACATCTAAAATAAAAATTTCAGATTTAAACTTAAGAAATACATTTTCTGGCGCAAATGAATTTACAGATCCAACTCTTGCTTTCGGCAAATGGCAAATCAGACTAATGTAAATTAAAAAAAAAAGTGTGTGCTAAAGTATTCTGTTGAAGGGAGTGAAACATTAAATTTTATTGTTAACTGTATCACTCCTACAGCAAATTATATTTCAGGAAAGGTTGTTTAAAAACGGAACAACCATACCAAATGCATAGGAGAGTGCCATTTCCCTCCTTCTATATAAGAGCAAAGTGTGATAGTTTCTTAGTCTTCTCCAAACAAACAAAACCATGAGCACATGCAATTTTTGTGATACAGTCATGAAAATTTTTAAGGACAAAGCATGAAGTGAAGAAGTGCACTTGTAAGGAAAAATATGCTTTGAAAGAAGACGAGGATGTATGAGATTCAGCAGTAGTAGGAATTTGTAGTAGTGATAAATTTGTGGGAAGACTCAAGAGGCAGGAAGTTGAGTAACGATCCCAGTGCAGAATACAAGTCATGAAGTTAAGTTGGGGTATTCGAAGGACGGCCTCCTTATGCCGATAAAAAAAAAGAAGGAAAAATGCCGATGCATGCACTAGGATACCAACATCACTTACAGACTTTAACTTAATGATATACCATCATGACACAGCAACCAAACAAGGACTTTTCAATAGGATAGGAAGAACTGCATCAAAACCCCTATGTTTACTGCTTGTGTGATTTTCCCCACCTATTGAATTTTACAACTAACCAACTAACCTCTCACTAACTGTGCAATTTGACCCTGTTAGAAATTTTCAAAATTCCACCGCCAGTGATGTTTTTGTTACGGAAAGGAAGGCAAACTATAAAAGAGGATAAATCGCACGTATACTGAAACATTAAGTGGCTAGCCATGAAATTTATGTTGAGGAAAATTGCAAGAGCAACAGATTTTGCAGGTATTTGGGGGAAATTCCCTATGGCACAAAACAAAACATACAGTCATTACCATAAAACAACGATAAAGTAAAAAAAAAAAAAGACTTCTTCAGAGAAACTACTGATTTTCATGAATCAGTATTGTTCCAAAATCACAATTTCAAACCTTTCTAAGGTTGAAAAGAAATTAAGACTTTAGTTAGCACACTTTGGTGGGTATTACCTTGATCCCAAATCCAGGGCTTATCTCAATAGCACCCCTGTACGTAGTCACAGGTGATATGTTACGAGTTCGAAGTGCCCCCATTAACGAAGTAGCACTCTCAACATAAACTTTCTTTGCAGAAGATTTATTTGAAAATATGCCTAGTAAGAGGTCATTTTCTTCCATAATCTCCTTCACATCAAAATCTTGCTTTGTTTTGATAACAATGCAGTCCATCTTCATGCCATCTTTCATCATCTGAGTAGCAACAGTGTTGACCTGATCCTCCTTTGTTCCTTCAAATGGATCTTTTATCTGAGAAATCGCATTAGTAATGATACAAAGACGTTTCTTTCCCTTGTTAGTTGAGCCATACTTCTTGATCAGCATATCCATCCCAACGACAATAGCATCAAAAACTACCAATTTAGTTAAGGTAAATGGTGGATGTGACATGAGAGATGCTAAATGACAAAATCTTCGAGTCTGCAAGTGACAATTTTCCTCAATAATATGATAGACGTGGCTCCCCATAAATGAGAGAGAACCAATTGTGGTATGATATCAAGATAATTAGAACCATTCAACCTATTAGACTACTGTTCAGAATATTCCAGAAATATATAACTAAACTAAGAAAGTACTATATGATATCCAAGGGAGTAGAAACTTTAACAGGATAAATACCCTAAGAAAGCGCTTGAAACACAACCAAGAAAACTAAGGAAAGCATCTGCCCGTGAAAGTAACCCAAACCCAAGAGAAGGACCGTGCAGCAAAAAATTCACAGGCAAACTTGGATACAGTCTCCATGCACAGTTCCACGAGGAATCTGTTGTAAAGCATCAATAAGATCCCCGTCTACAACCTTTATGTCACGCAAAGCCATAATGTTTTCATATCCGCCCACTTCCTTTGTCAGCGCATTTTTAGTATCTGAAATTTCCAACCACGAGATAGTCATTACCTCCTCTGAAAGAGAGAGATCAGGCAAGCGTAACAGAAAAGGGGGGGAAAAAGGGAATGGAGTAACATATCTAACACATCGAACAAATGGAGTTCAGACAACTATAGATTTCTGCAATTAAAGCAGAGGGGACTGAATTTTGGAAACTAATCCATCTCTACTTTCTTCACCATTTGCAAATAATCCGTTGAGTAATGTTACTCAATAAACACAAGATAAAACATGAATAACTAATAACAAACCCAAAAAATAGTGAAAGCCCTTCATTTAAAATTCATTAATTCAACTACGAGAAAGTACCTGCAGTTCCAAATAGGACAATTCCTACTTCATCAGCCTTGCTGAAAATAAGCTGCATCAATGAAACAAGAAATAAAATAAAATAAAATAAAACAGTAACATCCTATTTAACAATCCAAGACTCTTCCCATAATCAATAAATATTTGAAATTATTAGGTGTTGTTACGGTCTGATTACACATTTTAACGAACGAATTACTCTCAACTTATCCGACACACGCAACAATCCAAAATAGTGCACAACAGGAAACGATACCATTCGAAATCATGAACTAGAAATAAAAGCACACGCACAACAGACCTTCTTCTGCACAAGCATAGAGCAGACTTTCTCAATTTCCGGCAAGACCGAGTGCATCGTGGGGCCAACATCAATCAGCAAAACTAAACCCTCCTGTTCAACAACCCACAACTCAGTTTCGATAACTAAACATCGTCACTAACAACCGCAAACGATTGGAAAACAGAATCGTCACAGAAATACGAAAAAACATAGATACGAGAAATTTCATGCTCCCTTAAACCCTAATTGAACTTGTTAATCATGACAGGTAACAGATAACGAGGATTACAAAACACGAAGATTAAGTATCAGCGTAAAGCTGGAAGAAACAAAGAGAAATTGAAGAGATTTTACCTTGTTCCGAGCCATTTTTTGACTGGAGAGAAATGTATTGGAGGAGGAGATAGTGACTCAGCGCCGGCCGGTGTATTTGGTTGATGCTTTCTTTCTCCCGCGCGGGGTCAATTTTGTAAATTACAATATTGTCCTAAGGACGAAGAAGCTTGCCAAGGTCTGATCTTGTATAAGACTTTTTTTCTTCTGAACTTTAGGAAAATTTGATTTTGAAAATATTTAATAAGCTTTATAAGTTATATTTTTTATGTTCAGAGTTTATGGAAAACGTATACGGTTCAGTGGTGGTTTAGGTCAGGTTTTGGATAACCTCCGGACCAAGGATCATGAAGTGAGTCGTGATTTTATGCGCAGTATTTGGAAAGCGGAAGTAAAAGAAGCTTTGAAGAAGAGGAAAGCAGTGGCCTCTAGCGGTATCCCGATTAAGGTTTGGGAATGTTTATGTAGTGGTAAAATGGCTTATCATGCTCT
>JAYMSH010000169.1:10000-13489 GCA_036897905.1 Aragoa cleefii | reverse complement strand
ATCGAAGTTCACTATGAATCTTTAGGCACTTATTATGAGATTTATGGACACTATCTAATAGTAAGAAGTCTAAAAAAAGAAATTCTTTTTCTATACATTCGAACCACTGTTGGTCATATTTCTCTTTATCGAGAAATCGAAGAAGCCATACAGGGGTTTTCTCAGGCCTGTTCGTCTGGTACCTAACTAGGCTAAGTAATTCTGCGATACCAGTACTAATTCAAATTTATTTACTTCAACCGGGCTCATAGTTACAGAATTTCTACGCGAATGAAGATCGAGAAAAGGAAGTTTTCCAATCACTAACTCAAATCCACTGTCGAATTCTACTCAGCAGAATATGGAGGTACTTATGGCAGAACGCGCCAATCTGGTATTTCACAATAAAGTGATAGATGGAACTGCCATGAAACGACTTATTAGTCGATTAATAGATCACTTCGGAATGGCATATACATCACACATCCTGGATCAAGTAAAGACTCTGGGTTTTCAACAAGCTACTTCTACATCCATTTCATTAGGAATTGATGATCTTTTAACAATACCCTCGAAGAGATGGCTAGTTCAAGACGCTGAACAACAAAGTTTGATTTTAGAAAAACACCATCATTATGGGAATGTACACGCGGTAGAAAAATTACGACAATCAATTGAAATATGGTACGCCACAAGTGAATATTTGCGACAAGAAATGAATCCTAATTTTAGAATGACTGACCCCTTCAATCCAGTTCATATAATGTCTTTTTCGGGAGCTAGAGGAAATGCATCTCAGGTCCATCAATTAGTAGGTATGAGGGGATTAATGTCAGACCCTCAGGGTCAAATGATTGATTTACCAATTCAAAGCAATTTACGCGAAGGGCTTTCTTTAACCGAATACATAATTTCTTGCTATGGAGCCCGTAAAGGGGTTGTGGATACTGCTGTACGAACATCAGATGCTGGATATCTCACGCGAAGACTTGTTGAAGTAGTTCAACACATTGTTGTACGTCGGACGGATTGCGGCACCATGCGTGGTATTTCTGTGAATCCTCAGAACGGGATGATGCCAGAAAGGATTTTGATCCAAACATTAATTGGTCGTGTATTGGCCGATGATATCTATATGGGTACGCGATGTATTGCCACTAAAAATCAAGATATTGGGATTGGACTTGTAAATCGATTTATAACCTTTCGAGTACAACCAATAGCTATTAGAACTCCTTTTACTTGTAGGAGTGCGTCTTGGATCTGTCGATTGTGTTATGGACGGAGTCCTACTCATGGTGACCTCGTTGAATTGGGAGAAGCTGTGGGTATTATTGCAGGCCAATCAATTGGAGAACCAGGTACTCAATTAACATTAAGAACTTTTCATACCGGTGGAGTATTCACGGGAGGTACTGCAGAACATGTCCGATCTCCTTCGAATGGAAAAATAAAATTCAACGAGGGTTTGGTTCATCCGACGCGTACACGCCACGGACATCCTGCGTTTCTATGTTTTATAGATTTGTATGTAACTATTGAGAGTGAAGATATTCGACATAATGTAAAAATTCCACCCCAAAGTTTTCTTTTAGTTCAAAACGATCAATATGTAAAATCAGAACAGGTGATTGCTGAGATTCGGGCAGGAACATTCACTTTGAATTTTAAAGAGAAGGTTCGAAAACATATTTATTCTGATTCAGACGGAGAAATGCACTGGAGCACCGATGTGTATCATGCACCCGAATTTACATATGGTAATGTTCATCTATTACCAAAAACAAGTCATTTATGGATATTATTAGGAGAGCCGTGCAGATCGAGTTTAGTCTCACTTTCACTCCATAAGGATCAAGATCAAATAAGTGCGCATTCTCATTCTGTCAAGAGAAGATCTACTTCTAATCTCTCAGGAATGAATGATCCGTTGAGGAAAAAATTATTTCCTTCGGATTTTTCGGATAAAAAAGAAGATAGGATTCCTGATTATTCAGACCTTAGCCGAATTCTATGTACGGGTCCTTGTAATCTCACAGCCCCCACTATTCTCTACCAAAATTCTGATTTAGTCTCAAAGCGGCGAAAAAATAGATTCATCATTCCACTCCAATCGATTCAAGAACGCGAGAACGAATTAATGCCCCCTTCGGGTATTTTGATTGAAATACCTATCAATGGAATTTTCCGTAGAAATAGTATTCTTGGATATTTCGACGATCCGCGATACAGAAGAAAGAGCTCGGGCATTACTAAATACGGGACTCTAGAAATGCATTCAATCGTAAAAAAAGAGGATTTTATTGAGTATCGAGGAGGCAAGGAATTAAAGCCAAAATACCAAATGAAAGTAGATCGGTTTTTTTTCATTCCCGAGGAAGTGCATATCTTACCCGGATCTTCTTTCATCATGGTACGAAACAATAGTCTCGTTGGGGTAGATACACAAATTACTTTAAATATAAGAAGCCGAGTGGGCGGATTAGTTCGAGTGGAGAGAAAAAAAAAAAAAATTGAACTTAAAATCTTTTCTGGAGATATCCATTTTCCTGGAGAGACGGATAAGATATCCCGACATAGGGGTGTTTTGATACCACCAGGAGAAAGAAAACAAAATTCCAAGAAATCCAAAAATTGGATCTATGTTCAACGGATCACACCTAGCAAGAAAAAGTCTTTTGTTTTGGTTCGTCCTGTCATCACATATGAAATAACGGACGGTATAAATTTAGCAGCACTTTTTCCTCCGGATCTATTGCAGCAATGGGATAATGTGCAACTTCGCGTTGTCAATTATATTCTTTATGGGAATGGTAAACCAATTCGAGGAATTTCTGATACAAACATTCAATTAGTTCGGACTTGTTTGGTTTTGAATTGGGATCAAGACAAAAAAAATGCTTCTAGTCAAGAAGCCCGTGCTTCCTTTGTTGAAATAAGGACAAACGGTTTGATTCGGCATTTCCTAAGAATCGACTTGGTAAAATCCCCTATTTCATATATCGGAAAAAGGAATGCTCCATCGGATTCCGGATTGCTCTCTGATAATGGAACAGATTGCACAAATATTAATCCATTTTCTTCGATTTATTCCAAGGGGGCGGCACGAATTCAACAATCCCTCGATCCAAATCAAAGAACTATTCATATGTTGTTGAATCGAAATACGGGATTCGAATCGTTGATAATTTTGTCATCATCCAACTGTTTTCGAATGGGTCAACTCAACGATGTAAAATATCACAACGGGATATACGAATCAATTCAAATTTCAAAAGATCTTCTAATTCCAATTAAGAATTCGCTGGGGCCTTTAGGAACAGCTTTTCGAATTGCGAATGTTTATGCATTTTACCATTTAATAACTCATAATCAAATCTTGATAAATAATTATTTTCAACTTGACAATTTGAAAAAGACTTTTCAAGTCATTAAATACTATTTAATGGATGAAAATGAGAAAATTTATAACCCCGACCCATCCAGTAACATTCTTTTTCATTTGAATTG
>JAYMSH010000169.1:0-5000 GCA_036897905.1 Aragoa cleefii | reverse complement strand
TGGATTTGAACGGAACAAAAAAAAAAGAAACCACTTTGCTGATAATTACATGTTTTTGATTTTGTCAGAAGAGTCCCCCAAGTCTTTTGGTTTTGCATTCGATTCGTTTTTTCAAATTTGTTGACTATGCAGAAAGAAGGGAGGATAGGCTCATTACATTCATAAAAAAGCTAGGAGAATTTATCCTAAGTAATTGAGCGTGAGAGCCAAATGAATTGAAAGATTCATGTTTGGTTCGGGAAGGGATTATGAAAGTTTTAAAATGAACGGAAAAGTAATCTACTTTCATTAAGTGATTTATTAGATAATCGAAAACATAGGATTTTGAATACTATTCGAAATTCAGAAGACCTGCGTGGGGGAGCCATTGAACAGCTGGAAAAAGCCCGGGCCCGCTTACGGAAAGCGGAAATGGAAGCAGATCAGTTTCGGGTGAATGGATACTCTGAGATAGAGCGAGAAAAATTGAATTTGATTAATTCAACTTATAAAACTTTGGAACAATTAGACAATTACAAAAATGAAACGATTCAGTTTGAACAGCAAAGGGCTATTAATCAAGTCCGACAACGAGTTTTCCAACAAGCCTTACGAGGAGCTCTAGGAACTCTAAATAGTTCTTTGAACAACGAGTTACATTTACGGACGATTAGTGCCAATATTGGAATGTTGGGGGCGATGAAAGAAATAACCGATTAGTCTTTATACTCTAGGTATTATTTTTTTCTTTTCAAAAAAAATTAAGAAAAACTCATGGTAACCATTCGAGCAGACGAAATTAGTAATATTATCCGTGAACGTATTGAACAATATAATAGAGAAGTCAAGATTGTAAACACCGGTACCGTACTTCAAGTGGGCGATGGTATTGCTCGTATTCATGGTCTTGATGAAGTAATGGCTGGTGAATTAGTCGAATTTGAGGAAGGCACGATAGGTATTGCTCTGAATTTGGAATCAACTAATGTTGGTGTTGTATTAATGGGTGATGGGTTGATGATACAAGAAGGAAGTTCTGTAAAAGCAACAGGAAGAATTGCGCAGATACCGGTGAGTGAGGCTTATTTGGGTCGTGTTATAAATGCCTTGGCTAAACCTATCGATGGTAGGGGGGAGATTTCAGCTTCTGAATCTCGATTAATTGAATCTCCCGCTCCAGGTATTATTTCTCGCCGTTCCGTATACGAGCCTCTTCAAACAGGGCTTATTGCTATCGATTCGATGATCCCTATAGGGCGCGGTCAGCGAGAATTAATTATTGGGGACAGACAGACCGGTAAGACAGCAGTAGCCACAGATACGATTCTCAACCAACAAGGTCAAAATGTAATATGTGTTTATGTAGCTATTGGGCAAAAAGCATCTTCTGTCGCTCAGGTAGTAAATACTTTACAAGAAAGGGGAGCAATGGAATACACTATTGTGGTAGCCGAAACGGCGGATTCCCCTGCTACATTACAATATCTCGCTCCTTATACAGGAGCAGCTTTGGCAGAGTTTTTTATGTACCGGAAACAGCACACTTTAATCATTTATGATGATCCCTCCAAACAAGCCCAAGCTTATCGCCAAATGTCTCTTCTATTACGAAGACCACCCGGTCGCGAAGCTTATCCAGGGGATGTTTTTTATTTGCATTCAAGACTTTTGGAAAGAGCCGCTAAATTAGGTTCTAGTTTAGGTGAAGGAAGTATGACCGCCTTACCGATAGTTGAAACTCAATCAGGAGATGTTTCGGCTTATATTCCTACTAATGTAATTTCCATTACTGATGGACAAATATTTTTATCCGCGGATTTATTCAATGCTGGAATCAGACCCGCTATTAATGTGGGTCTCTCCGTTTCCAGAGTAGGGTCTGCGGCGCAAATTAAAGCCATGAAACAAGTAGCCGGTAAATTAAAATTGGAACTGGCGCAATTTGCAGAATTAGAAGCCTTTGCACAATTTGCTTCAGATCTTGATAAAGCTACTCAGAATCAATTGGCAAGAGGTCAACGATTACGTGAATTGCTTAAACAATCCCAAGCAGCCCCTCTCACAGTAGAAGAACAGATAATGACTATTTTTACCGGAACGAATGGGTATCTCGATTCATTAGAAATTGGACAAGTAAGGAAATTTCTTGTTGAATTACGTGCTTACTTAAAAACCAATAAGCCTCAGTTCCAAGAAATCATATCTTCGACTAAGACATTTACTGAGGAAGCACAAGCCATTTTGAGAGAAGCTATTCAGGAACAAATGGACCGGTTTCTACTTCAGGAACAAGCATAAATAAATGACTCACTTTCTTTTATCTTAACCAACTTTTATCTTAACCAAGGAGTCAAGCGGCTCGGATTCAAATTGTGCAAAAAGCATTTCTTACTATGGAAAAAAAAATAGATGGAAATAAATTGCGTCCAATAGGATTTGAACCTATACCAAAGGTTTAGAAGACCTCTGTCCTATCCATTAGACTATGGACGCCATTCATTCCGATTTTTCGTATTTTTTTATCTCTTGTTTGAATTAAAAACAAAAAAATCGGATTGTATGAGTGTATGTGAGAATTGTTGGAATTGTATATTCAATGATTGACTAATCTGAATCATAAATAAATATATTATTTATATTCGAGAATAGAAGCTCTGATATAATATTTTGAAAAGGGGAAATAAAATAAGCGGGTAGCGGGAATCGAACCCGCATCGTTAGCTTGGAAGGCTAGGGGTTATAGTCGACGTCAATTCAGCCTTTTGGACGTCTCTAATTCAAAACCGAACATGAAACTTTTGTTTCATTCGGCTCCTTTATGGAAATGGAAAAGGAGTCAATTTCTAGATTTAACATGTGAACCAAATTATACCCATAACACCTACGTCAGCTTTTTGTTCGAATAAAAACAAAATCAATTGCTTTCTAGATGATCCTTCTAGAAGAAGGTGATTCTAACAATCCTTCTAGTTCCTTCGTTCTCTATTTCTATTTGAAATAATCCTAAGGATTAGGTTTTTGTTTTCCACCAAGCTAAAACAATGGGCCGATGCCTCTAGTAAACCAAAGTCATCGTTGAATAGCTACCTTGCTTCAATTTATTTCTTTAAGAAAATAAAAAGGAAGATTTAGTTACGATTAGAAATGGCCCTTCTATCTTTATCCATGGATCTTTTACTCATACTTATTCAATTGGAAGTCTGGATCCAATTTAAAAATTATGTTTCGAAATTTAATAACCCAACCTTTCACTTTATAAATGACTTGTGGATACAAATTACGAGAATTTGTACTTTTTTCTCGAATTTTTTATTGAGAGGTAAAGGATTCAATCCTTTTAAGAAATAAAGTTTTTGATCGGAATATGAATAAAACCGAAAGACCCTTTAACTATTTAAAGGGTTAATAGAACGAATCACACTTTTACCACTAAACTATACCCGCTACGATATGATTATTGTATACAAATGGACCTTTTGTCGACCAAGATAATTTCGAACGAATTATCAAATCAAAGAATTATTAAAAGGGGAGATCCAAATTTAAGGAGAGTTGGGAAAGAGACTTCATTATTTTAAATCAAATCAAAATGAAATAAATAACTAAAGTTTTCTCTTTAGTTTTTCTGAAGAAGTTTTGATAGGTATGGATCGCAAAAAAAAACTCAAAAAATGAATTGTGCAAGAATCAACAGTATTTTTGAGTTCGAAAAATGAAAATAGAATAAGAAAAAGAATGTAAATAGGTTTTTTTTCTTTTTGTTGTTGTTAAAAGATTCAATTGAATAATAATATTATTAAATATAATATAATAATATCATAAAAAAGAATATCATAAAAAAGAAGCATTATTGTTTTCAAATTAGATATGTAAGAGAAAGAATTCTTTCTCTCTAATTCGTTGGAACAAAAAAAAGGCCCGGCTGGGTACTGACCAGACCAGGCCATCCGAAAGGGAAGGGCCTTTCGAACAAAATCAACAAAAAAACAAAGTGGTCTTCTTTATTTTTCTTTAGTTTGGCTGTTGGCGCGTTCGAACCCCTTCTTTAGATTTAGATAAGGGAAATTCCTCATTTGTAGATCTCTCTCTATATATATAATAGAATAGAGAAAGACGGGAGAAAAGGACGGACTCATTCCATTATGTGTAATGTAGTAATTCTCTTTTTCAATTGGGAGAGATGGCTGAGTGGACTAAAGCGTCGGATTGCTAATCCGTTGTACGAATTATTCGTACCGAGGGTTCGAATCCCTCTCTTTCCGTTTCCGTTGATGACTTGATTGATTTCTTAGTTAAACGTGTGGAATAGATAAAATATCGATCAAATTTGAAAATGAACCAAGAAAAAACCCTTTGGATTTTATTCTTCACGTCCTGGATTCCGTCCCGGATCATTAGATAGGAATCCAAAAATAAAGAGAGAGACAAAAAAGATAACTACGGTATAAACAAAGAGTTTCAGGGTAAGCATTGCACAATCTCCAAGATGATTTTTTTGAAAAAAAAAAAGAGAGAATAGATCTTCTATTTTTCTACCACAATCCTATTTTGAAACCAAAAAATATTATTTTTTCATTAACAAAATTTTTCATATTCAAATTAGATTTTGTGGGAGACCCTAATGGGGTTAGGGTCTTTCACTGGAATGAATAACGGGTTTCAAATGAGGAAATGCAGGTAAACCGGATTTTTGGCGACTATCTAAGAATTTTAGTGTCCGAATCTAGGGTTCAGACTATCTGATTTTTTCAATTGTTAGAAATTTGTATCGAAAAAATCATGCATTTTCTAGGATATTCTTATTAAATTAAAGATCTCATCGAAAACTTACAGCAGCTTGCCAAACAAAAGCTAAGAGAAAAAAAAACAAAGGTATGACTGGCATAATATCTACGATTGGATTCAAAAAAGCATAGGCTTCGGGCAATTTGCCCAAGAAAAAACTACTCGAATAAAGGGCAGAATTAATACAGATCAAACTAACGGTATTAAGCATAGCAGACATTTTGTTCTTGGAGATA
>JAYMSH010000168.1:0-13503 GCA_036897905.1 Aragoa cleefii | reverse complement strand
ATCTGAGTTTTGATAATTTCGTTTTCATTCAACGTCAGTGGCGACCCTTACAAAAATATCCTTGTGAGAAACTGGGGGTTCCTCGACTTCATATACAAAACGGAACGGTCAGAACTGTCATTTACAATGAATTAAAAATTAATTAAGAAAATATTGTTAAAGAGGTTTATAGAATTCAAGATCCAGAAATAACTGAATCAGAAATGAACTTTCATGGAATTTTCTATTATAGTTTTATTGAATGTATGGTGATTTTTTGTAATTGTAACAATTATGAATTTAGAAATAAAAGTTATATCACATATAATATATTGTTATATAAATAATGAAGAAATTATGATACCATTATCCAATTAGATTGGACACTAATAAAGTAGAAGTGGATGAATGAGTTGGAGTTGTGGTTGAGAGAAAATATTTTGCCGATAAGAATTATGATAGTTGGCTAAAAGTTGAGGTCTCATGACGTATGAATCATGAGTTCGATCCCTGATAGTATGCGGATTTATTGAGACATTTATGTTGATAATTATATTTGATTGTAATGATGAATGGTTGATGATTGTAATATATATATTTTATTTTTTTATCAAAAAATAGAGAGAATTTCTTTTTTATTAAAAGATTGGAATGGATTGGATTTCGTCACTAAGGATATATGGTGATAGATGGAGGAGTATTTTATTACTTCCTCCGTCCTATAGTTTACCGGTCAACAATTTTTATATTTGATCACGAATTACTGTTAAATTATATCAAAAAATGGTTCAGAAAAAGTATATTATAAAAATTCAATGTGATCAAATTATTAACCCGTAAAAGTTAACGTAAGTAATTTATTATGGCATGTAGGAGCAATATATATTACTTATAAAATATTGGGGAAAGGAGAAAATTTAAACAAAGTGGAGCGGTTAGAAAGTTTTCTTCTGTGGAACAATCCAGTCCGCTGTGTTTAAACATATATCTGTAGTTAAAAATGAGTAATTTATTGTGGGACCTAGGGAGTAATATATACTGCATATAAAAAAATTGGGGAAAAGGGAAAATGGAAACAAGGTGTAGCTGTTGTTGCAAAGTTTTCTTCGTGGCACGATCCACTTACATCTATGCGGGTGTGTCAGCGACTCCACGTGCATATTATCGTGATGGCTGCCGAATCATATTTCCAAAATTACTAATAATTGGGTAATTTGCTAAAACCCAATCAGAGAAAACCACCGCCTAATTCTCCCTCTGAAGGAAGAAAACGAAGAAAAGCCGATTAAAAAAAAAGGTGTTGAAGTTTAGTTATCCATCATATCCTTGGCTTATTAGCTTGGCTTCGGTGCTGGATGAAAAACCCTATATAAATACAAGCTGCTGCTGCACGAGTCTCCTCGTTTTCAACTACTAGCTACTACTTCATCTATTCTCTGCTTGCTGCAGTTCAACGCATCTACAAATCAGTCAAGCAAAGGCTTTCAATTAAGTTTCCGCAGCTCTGTCATGGATGCTGTGGATTCTTCTCGGGCATTTGTCAAAGACGTTAAGCGTATCGTCGTCAAGGTCACATTTATTTATTTATTTTATTTGTTTTCTTATATTAGTGAAAGTTACGAGAAGGGAGTTTAACATTGTCATTCTGCCTGCTTTTATTTTTCGTTTAAGTTAGAAAAATGTTTTCTGTTTGATTTTGTTGTATTAAAAGGCTGTACCTACCAATGTGGATGCTTTCTTAATGAGGATATAAGACAGAGATACATATGTTATACAGTTTCTTTATTGAGGTATGTATGTACGTGTTGCGCTACTAATATATACATACATTCAACTTTTCGGGATTTTTCGCAAACTTATAAATTAGAAAAATGTTGCAACTGCATTTCAGAAAGATTTCCAACTTAAAACTTTTCATTTTGGTGAAATAAAAAAATAGAATGTTTTTGGGGTTTCATTCCGAAACTTCAACGCTATATCAGTACTGATAATTGTTATCTGTTGCAAGATGGATCCGATTACACATTGAGTTTGAAATGAAGTTGGGAGAAAACCGTGGTTTGACAGGAGAATAGGTCTACATCCGAGCCAGGTCAGATGTTTTGGCTTTTAGGCATCGAGGAGGAGATCGTGGGAAATTTGAGAAATTAGAGGATATAAGGCTTATTACTCTCGAAATATCTGAAAAGGCCGCTTCTCAAGTTTCATTTCGTGACAGTAGGAACTCAAAGTTTATTTTTCCTAAATAGAACAGGGGTAGGCTTTAACTAGTGAATGTGTTCTAGCCTCTTGGTGAGTATTAATACCAGGGTTCATACTTAGTTTCTTAAATGCACATTTGCAACGAGTTATGGTGCGATCATCCTAAACCAGTTCTTGCTACTAGTTATTTGAACTAACTCTTTCAGGTTAACATATACGTTCTCATATAATTACCCATGTAGATTACTAGTTAGCATTCTTTCCAGTCTTAGATTGAAACTTAACCACTTGGAAAAAAAAACATTTGACAATGTAGGGTCATGTGTAATTTAAGTTTATAGGGAATAACTCTACATTTACATTTTGTTCACTTGGGATTGTGATTTTCCTACCACACGCACACACGTATCTTTATATAAAAGCATAACATACTGAATGTTTTGTTTCCCATTTTAGCTAGAATTGTATCTCTGACATTCTCATTTCTCATGATTTACTTAAGGTTGGAACTGCTGTTGTCACTCGAGCTGATGGAAGATTGGCACTTGGAAGATTAGGGGCACTCTGCGAGCAGGTAGAATACAGCGTATAAACTGCTTGAGGTCATTATGTATTGTAAATCCATCTACAATTCTTTTATTGCTGACACTGCTCAATTGCATACGATGTGCAGATTCATGAATTGAACTCTCAGGGATATGAGGTTATTTTAGTAACATCAGGGGCTGTTGGTGTTGGCCGCCAACGGCTTAGATACCGGAAATTAGTGAATAGCAGGTTTTCTGGGTTGCTATGTCATGTATTTTTTTTTCCTTAGACTAAGCAATTAGTATTTGTCGAAAATTGCAATACAAGAAGAGCATTTTAGAAGTACTTTGAGACTCCTGTTTTTATCCAAACTAACTTCGTTGATTTTTGTGTTTTGGCAGCTTCGCTGACCTCCAAAAACCCCAGGTGGAGCTTGACGGGAAAGCTTGTGCGGCTGTTGGACAAAATGGTCTTATGGCTCTGTATGATACTTTATTCAGCCAGGTAGAATCATATCTTTAGTGCCTCATCATAAATTTTAAATGCTTCTATAAACTACAATAATCCTCTTAGCTTGTTCTTTGATAAGTTGCATGAATTTGATCTCCGGACGAAGAATCAACAATAATATATGCTACTATATAGTATCAAGCCTTACATTGATGGTTTGTCATTCTCAAACAGTTGGACATGACATCAGCACAACTTCTAGTTACTGACAAGGATTTTGGAGAATCCGCCTTTAGGAAGCAACTCTCTGAGACTGTTTACTCTTTGTGTCACTGAAGGTTGTTCCTATATTTAATGAAAATGATGCTATCAGTACCAGGAAAGCTATTTATGAGGTTAGCTTATTTATTTGGTTTGCTTCCTGAATTTTTATTTTTATTTTCTTATTATATAGTCAAGTGTGCATGTTATTAAGAGACTTGAGATGATTCTGGTGTGCACATCCAGTTATGACATAGCAGACAAATTAGTGACATGATATTCACTTGCAAATTTTTGGCTTCTGTTCTATTTCAGAGTGTTTTTCTTGGTTGATGTACTTTTCCAAAGAATTATTGAACGATCATTTTTCCTTTTCTTACAATGAGTCATGTATACATAAATTAATTTGGGTGGTTTGTAGGAATTGTGGTGAATAAAAACCGGAATTTCATTTTATTTAACTTGTGTTTTGGTTGAAAATTTATCCACCTTCTGGTGATGTATGTCTTGATTAGAAAGAAGGACAAGATCATATCAGTTACATAAAGGTGTGTCATGTTCTAGGACTCTTCTGGAATATTTTGGGACAATGACAGTTTGGCAGCTCTGCTAGCACTAGAGCTCAAAGCTGATCTCCTTATTCTACTGAGTGACGTCGATGGTCTTTACAGTGGGCCCCCAAGTGACCCCCACTCCGAACTAATTCATACTTATGTCAAGGAAAGGCATGAAAAAGAGATAACTTTTGGAGACAAGTCACGGGTGGGTAGAGGGGGTATGACTGCAAAAGTAAAAGCTGCCGTGAATGCTGCTTATGCTGGAATCCCTGTTGTTATCACCAGGTAAACTGAGTTAGTAGTTTCTATAGAAATTCTCGTGATTAATGCATATTTAGTTAGTATTGGGTCTTGTAAATGCATAGATGCTTGAAACCTGAGTAACAACTGCTGCAGTATTAACTTTAATTTGAATAGATATTTCACTATATTCTTCCTGTTATTTTGAGTAACTTAAAAGAATTCAGATTAATTTGTCCAAGGTAGTTTAATTGAAAGATTACAAAAAAACAATTTGTCCAAGGTAGTTTAATTGAAACAACAACAACGAACCCAAGTTTCCGCTTATGGGCAGGGTCAGGTAGTTTAATTGAAAGATTACAAAAAAACCTATAAGATGTTAAAGATGTGATTTATTGAATCTCCAGACCAACTTTTGCTCAAGATAGGCAACTCTTACTCGAGTGGCAAGATGTTACCCGTACGATGGTTAGGACTGGTTTGTCACTTTGACTAAGGTCCTTGACCATTTCCGGTTACACGATCCCATATAGTTTATGTAGATATCATCCTCCTATGAACAGATAATATGGCAATGTTTCTTAACCTGCATTTGGTGCCATCCATTAATGTTATTGTATCATACACTGTCTTTGTTGATATCCCACTGACAATACAATCATGCAAACCAGTTCGACAATATCTTGACCTCCAAAATTATAAAAACTGGAGTAAATACCTGGAAATCATATTGTTTCAAACAATTGCAAGAAGCTGAAGGACTTCTTAATTGACTTTTCTTGTAATAATAAATGATTAGCAACAGGATACGATGCTTGATAGGCTTTTACTAGATTAGATGCTTGTTCTAATCTTATGCACCATGGAACTGCTGTTGTATCCCTTTAAGTATTTAGCACTGTACTGTATCCAAAAGGAAGAGCTAGCTGCAGAGACTGCGTGCATTCTACTATATCCATGAAAAACTAATTGAATATAATTTGAAATCAGCTTCATCATTGAACAGTTTCACATACATTTATCTAGTCGTCAACTATATCACTTCCAGAGTCCGTTGTTAAGACACTTCCAGAGTAATTCTTACAAATCCTAGTGCAGTGAGCACAAGGTATATTTTATGGAGAAACTACTGTATAAAGTATGATTTTTATGTATTTATTTATTTATTTTTGTGCCGCATTGAATTTTTCATGTTACTCTTCACTTACTAGCACATTGAATTTCTTATATCTTTTCTCTGTGGATGAAGTGGTTTTGCTGCTGATAATATCATAAAAGTTTTAAATGGCAAGCGGATGGGTACACTGTTTCACCGGGATGCGAAAAAGTGGGTTCCACAAGGAGATTTTAGTGCTCGTGAAATGGCTGTAGCAGCTAGAGAAAGTTCCAGAAAGCTACAAGTAATTATTTTAAATTCCTTATTTTTTGTGTGTTGCAAAAAAAGCTAGATTGTAACTTGGGAATGCGCATCTTAATATTTTTACTTCCAGGCTATGTCTTCCGAAGAAAGAGGTGAAATTCTGTTGAATGTTGCTGATGCACTGGAAGCAAGTGAAAAGCTGATAATTGCTGAAAATGAGGCTGATATTTCTGAAGCGCAGCAGGCTGGATATGAAAAATCCTTGGTATCTAGATTGGCTTTGAAGCCTGGAAAGGTAAGGCACTTGGGATCAATGGCTTTCTAGGGAAATGTTATCAAGTGTGGCTCTCTCATTATTAATAGTTGATATCATTACAGGTTTCTAGTCTTGCAAATGCCATTCGCGTACTTGCCAAGGTGGAGGAACCAATTGGTCGAATTTTGAAGAAAACAGAGGTATGGAAATGACAGTGGAGAAAATATTGGCTATGACAGTTGGTCATACTCCCTTTGTCCCATTACAAAGTCACTTATTTCCTTTTCGGGCTGTTCCATTACAAAGTCTGCATTTCCATTTTAGTCCATTTGTCCCCACCACCAACTACGGATCCCATACTACCTCCCATAGACTGAAATTCCATAACCCCAATTGCTACAGAAATACCATTTAGTTGACCCACGCCTGTTTGAACAGACTCAGTTAATCCCGTCTTTGTTTGATAAGAATCAATACGATCTTTATAAGGCTCCTCCGAATGAAAGCCAATGGGGTCCAGATACACCATGTCTTCATCCATAGGATCCCAAGTACCGGGATCAATCGAAAGTTCGATTCTTTCTGAACTACTCATTTTCAAATGAAATCCACATTGTTCACAAATATTCATTTTTTTTTCAAAAATATCTTATAATTTAATCCATAACAATTTTCGCGTTGAACCCACAAATGCCTGTATTTTTTAGTTGCAGCGTGATCATTAGACATTTCTATTCTTTATTCACTCTCTTTCATACTTTATCCACTCTCTCACCATTTACAATAATATTTTATCGACCTCCTGAAAACACGTGCCCATTACAAAGTGAGACATTGTAATGGGACAGATGGTGTAGTATGAAGAGGGAGGAAGGGATCCTCTAGGACTATCAATTTATACAGACCCTCTCCCCATGTATTAAGAGATGCCCCCCTACTTAATACAGACCCTCTCCCCATATATTAAGAGATGCCCCCCTACTTAACACTAGTGGGATAAAGGACCCTTGTAATTATTTTATGCTTGCGACAAGCATAATATGAGGCCAGGGAGTGAGAGATCTCTTCTCTCTTAAGATTAATATTCGTGACTGCTCTTACAAAAAAAGACAAAAAAAAAAGAAGAAAAAAGAAACTAAACTGTGTGTTCAAAATACATTTCAAAATCTTGTAATCTCAATTTCAACATTGGGTGTATGTACATAATTTTCTTGCCATTATTATTGCAGCTTTCAGAAGGACTTGTATTGGAGAAGATGTCATCTCCCTTGGGTGTTCTTTTGATAATTTTTGAATCTCGACCTGATTCACTAGTTCAGGTAAATTTTAACAGCATTTACGAATTCTTTTCTTACCAGGAATAAAATGTACTCTGACTCCGGTGAAAATATTGAACACGAGCACATGTTTTTCAATTCCAAAGAGCTGCATGAGCACCATTTTCGTCATCGTCCTCGTTTTAATTTATGTATTTTTGTTTTGAGATTTTAGCTACAATGTGTTATCTTGCTCCTTCAGTATGTTTCTGTTTTCACACTGACTTAGGGTACCGTTTGTTTCTCGCCACTGCCTTGCCTTGGCCATGACTAAGCACTCAAATATCTTCCTCTTTTTTATCTTTCTCCTCATTTTGTATTCCCTTATGAAGAATGTAGGACTTACGCTCTATGTTCGACTTCTTAGCATCTCGAATCAAGTTCCTTCAGTGCCCTCTTGTGCAGCACATTTTACTGACATAAGAATCTTTCTTTTGTTTCTCATTATTATTTCACCTGCCAACCTCATCTGTTCTCATTTCTTTTCCCGCTAAGAAGTTCGTTGACTGCCTTTCTAAGTTCTGCTGTTCAGCAATGCTTTAGCAACACATATTTACCATTCAATAAATGATGGAGGTTATTATGCCCTTGCCCCTCCCGGACCTAGTAATTTCTGCAGCTAGTAAAAGCAAAAGGACAATATTTGGAAAAGCTTGTTACATCAGGCTGCTGGCATGAATAGTAACTACTGGTGCTATCTTTTCCGTTTGTCTTATTGATGTTTTTGCCTCTAGTTTATTCTTATATAAGTTCTACAACGAACCTTCAAAACTATCGCTGCTTTTCTACATGTGATACACAATATATTGACAAATTGTTTTTGTTCTTTTTCTGCACAAACTGATTGGCCTTTATTCAATTTTCACAGATAGCTTCATTAGCTATTCGTAGTGGAAATGGGCTCCTGCTAAAAGGAGGAAAAGAAGCTAGGCGATCAAATGCGATTCTGCATAAGGTTTATTTCATGTGAACAAATAATTATTTGTCTTTTGACCTAATAATTTTGTTCTATCTTTATCATCATTCTGTCTTCTTCTTTTCTAACTTTGTCATATCTTATCTCATTACTTTAGGTTATAATTTCTGCTGTGCCAAAAAGTATCGGAGAAGGACTTATTGGGCTTGTGACTTCTCGAGAAGAGATCCCTGAATTGCTAATGGTGTGGGTTGAATTTATTCTGTTGTTTTCTACACCAAAACTTATTATCTTTTCATGATAAATCCATTTTGCATGAGTTTGAACTAAACTTTTCCTATTCATGGTGAAGTTGGATGATGTAATTGATCTTGTGATTCCAAGAGGCAGCAATAAACTTGTTTCTCAAATTAAAGCCTCAACTAAGATTCCTGTTCTTGGTCATGCTGGTAAGATGCAAATGTACTCTTGATGACTATGCTTGTTATTGTTTTACATAATCATGCGTTCTATGTGTTGGGTGACTCAAAATTTATGTTTACTTCGGCAGATGGAATATGTCATGTTTATGTAGATAGGTCTGCTAATATGGATATGGCAAAGCAAATTGTTTTGGACGCAAAAACAGACTATCCTGCTGCCTGCAATGCAATGGTGTGCTCTGTTTCTTCATCTTCAGTGCTTGCCATTCATCCATGACTCAGCCCACTAAAATATTATGTATGCTCTTCAGGAAACATTGCTTGTTCACAAAGACTTGGTACATACCGGAGGTCTGAGTGAACTACTTGTGGAACTTCAAATGAAAGGTCTGTAAATCTTGACACCACCGCCACCCCCAAAGAAAAAAGAGTTCTGAAAAATCTTTTATCAGTTGACAGTTTGATTCAGTACAGCTCATTGTGAGCATGAATTGATAGTGGAAAAGGAAATTATTTTATCTGCTTTTCAAAAATTTCAATATAGAATATATGTTGCATTTCTGGAGATGTATCTCCTTATTTTCTTTTAATTTTTTTATTTAAAATTTCCTTAATCTTATTTGTTCTAAGATTGCCTCTCCTGTTAGGATTATTATCTAGTCAATTTCTTCGACTAACAATACTATCAGGAAATTGAGAGCTTGATTGATAGTGGAAAAGGAAATTATTTTATCTGCTTTAAAGTTTTCAACATGGAATATATCTTGCATTTCTGGAAATGTATCTCCTTATTTTATTTTTTATTTTTTATTATTTATTTCTAATTTCCTTCCAGTCTTATTTGTTCTAAGATTGCTTCTTCTGTTAGAACTTAGGATTACTACCCCGTCAATTGCTCTGACTAACAATGCTATTAGTTTGGTAAAGAAGAACTTGGTATTTGGGTCCATAACTTATCTTCAAAGATCTCAAATCCATTCAATAAAAATCTCAACTTTGGAATAGTGTTTCATTATATTAAAATATTTCAGGTGTTTCAATATTTGGTGGACCTCAAGCAAGTTCTTTACTGAACATTCCAGAGGCACGTTCATTGCACCATGAATATAGTTGTCTCGCTTGCAGTGTTGAAATTGTGGATGACGTAGATGCTGCTATTGATCATATACATCGGCATGGAAGGCAAGTTACCTTTTTGAAATTTTCTTGTTTTTTTTTTGTTTTAGTTCATTTCATTCTCTTCCAAAATGTTGATTTCGTCCTATTACAGGATTTATGCTCTAAAACAATTCATTTTCTTTCTTAATGGCAGCGCACATACAGACTCCATCATAACCGAAGATCATGAAGTTGCTGAATTATTTCTACGTCAGGTGGACAGGTAATTCATTTTTGATTGACTAACATATGATTAGAGATTATGCTTTCTAGAATTCTGTAACACGCTACCATGGATTAAAATTTCAGTTTTAGAATATGTTCGGCTCTTGAAAAAACTAGACATTTCAGGATACTTCGACACGTTTCGCTATGTTTTAGAAATAAAAATGCAAAGTAGATTAACAAGAAAAAGGTTTATAGTGTTTTTGAGACTTTTGAAATTCCATCTTTATCATCTTGATGATGACTTGAAAAACCGGGACATTTTGGGGGGTTTTGGTCAAATTGTCTCGATCCATGCATGATACGCATGTAAGCTTTAATCACATGACATGTTTCTCCCTGTTAGCACCAAACATGTTTTGTGATGATTTATTTTGTGGTCGTGCATTATATTAGCAGTATAATAAAAGAATAATCCCAAACACTTTTTATCCGTTTGAAGTTTCCCGTGATTAGCGTAATGATAGTATGTAATAAGGCATGTAGGTTGTTTATTGCATTATTGAATGGTAAATTGATAAAGTTAATATATATTAAGTTCTAACAACTTATTTGATTTCATGGAAGTTATTTAGATTTTACAATAATGAATACTGAGAGGGGCTATAGACATACCAATTTAATTATCCCAAATATAGCATGCCCCAAAAAAAAAGAAGAAAATAATATCTATGTATATAAGGCCAACTAATTTAGCTCAACAGCCCCTAAATTGAAACTGGATTGTAATCATTTGAAATGGTTTACATCAGTTCAATTATAAGTGATCCGCATAAATATTTTAACCTAAACATTTGAGTAAGAGACAATTAATGAGAGTAAAGTTGCATATCTATCTGTCAACCAACCTAACTTCAAATGTGGACATTTCAGTGCTGCTGTGTTTCACAATGCAAGTACAAGGTTTAGTGATGGCTTCCGCTTTGGATTAGGGGCAGAGGTATGCTATGTTTATTTCTGTTAGATAGTCGTTCATTTGTCATCTCACTATCATTTAATGGCCATGCTGTGGCTGAACAGGTGGGCATTAGTACAAGCCGTATTCATGCCCGTGGTCCTGTAGGTGTTGAAGGATTGCTTACAACGCGATGGTACGTCTCTGAAATGTCTTTTTACTAGTCAGACCCTTTACTTACACCTCATACTGCCAGTTTTATATAAATATTCGCAGACATGTAATAGTGATATTGCGAGAGTATTTCCTATCAGTCTTTCAGGTTTTGCTTGATCGTAGTTACAAATTTATGTAGTATTCTGTAGTGAGTGATGGTGTTAATTGAACACTGGCAAATGTTTATGCAGAAATTGGTAAAACCAGTACTTACCTCAACTAGAGATGAGTCGTAGCTTCTTCTGAATCTTTTGTGACGGCATTTTTCTGACTTGTTTTACCAGAAAAATTCTTCAGTCACTCACTAGAACCCCATAACATGTCTCAGTGATAACAATTGAAACACCATTAATTCTTAAAAGGAAATTGTTACGTCTGAATTGCTCGAGCTTGCCAGTTTCTGGTGAATGATTGGGTGTTTTCATGCATCTTCCACCCACCGAAATCAGAAACAGATCCTTTAACAATAATGGTAGATTATATTAGAAATTACAGAGGATCTAAAAGCTGAATGGGAAACGATAAATAGCGTTGGAGCTAGACAGACAAGATCCTAAAAGCAACCCTCCAGCTGCGACTGTGGAGAAGCGTACCTAACTGCCATACTGCCATTAACTCGATAGTGTTGTGCATGGTTTATGTGCTTCACTGTGCGCATAAAGCACCCATGTATTAACATGCTTTCTGAACTCAAATCCATATTATACGTTATACTTCTGATTCATTAGTTTATTTATTTATTTTCAATAATTAAGCGAAAACTTATGTGATCTCTGATATAGGCTTGCAAGAGGAAGTGGACAAGTGGTGAATGGTGATAAAGACATTGTGTACACTCACAAGGACTTCAGCCTGCAGGGTTGACACAACGAAACCCACGTCATTTACCATCCAGTATGCCGCACATGTAACATTGATCATCCTATCATTACCATTGGTCGCCTGATGTATTACTAGTATTTGTATTTCGGCTATCGAAACTTGCTTGACACATTTTTACGAGAATAAAAGCTCTGGAGTTCGAGCTTCATATGATTATTGTCTGGCTTCCTCTTATGATGGGTTCAATTTAGTTAAATGATATCAGGCGTTTGTTTCCGATTCATGTTTTATTCGTACCATAAACTAAGACGAACTAGTGAATTAGAAGTTTACTAAGTCGTTTTTTAAAAGTCTTTAAGTTTGGTCAAACTTTCTCTTAATTGAATTAAAGTGGAGTAATTGAAAATAGGAAAAGGGGAAGAAAAAGAAGGAAATTGAACGAGTTCATTCCCATCTTCAACTAGCGATAGAAGGAGGATAAAAAGAGAGAAAACCAGAGAGAAAATGAGAGAAGGAAAAGAGGAAGAAGAAGAAGATGAAGAGATATGGATGGGTTTCTGATCGAGCGTTTTCTCCCTTTCTTTGATAAATATTCAATAACAGACGAGTGGGGTTATGATTTACGTTTGATAAATCCAAATGTTGAGTTAAGGCTTTCTTATGCAACTTATGGTTTATACTTCCAGTTTTTAGTGATGATGTTGTGATATTGAGAATGACGATGATGGATGATGGGTATATGTTATGATTGGATGAGTTGGAAGCGTAGTTTTGTGATTTCAATTGAAAATTTGTTATGAAGGATTAAATATGCTGATGTTCTCATGTTTATGGTTGTAAAGGATATGATTATCACTTGAACCGTTGAATTTTGATGCTTGTTTTCATGTGTTTTGATGGATGAATTCATACCAAAGGGGTGGAAAATTGATGAGACAGTTCATGCAGATTTTGGCTCCAGATACAATTGGCCGCGGTCGCACTTTGTGTCTGACCGCTGTTGATAGAGTTAGAATAGATAAAATAATGAACATAATAGTATAATATATAAATGCTTAATGCAACCATCTAGAATCTGCAAATAAAAAACAAAACGGTGAGCTGGGGCGGGAGATGAACATAATAGTATAATATATAAATGCTTAACGCAATCATCTAGAATCTGTAAATAAAAAACAAAACGGTGAGCTGGGGCGGGAGAGTTGAGAACGAGACAGACTACTCAAAAGCTATTCCCTTTACTACTTGTCTAAGCTTGTTAGTTTCTCACAACTAATAAGCTAGTTCAAGTTTGTCCACAAAACAAACGTGGGACAATTACAAAAGTCCCATCTCAACCTCACTACTTTAGAAATATATTTCATTCACACCACGGATTGGTTTCTCCCCATGTTTTATATTATCATGAAGCTTGCGCAACACACTACTCGACGGTATAAATAACATGACAAACCGAATGGTGTAATCCACGTTAAATACGACCGAATACACTTGCCAACAAGTGGATGCGGTGCTTGAACTGTTCGGCGTTTTGTGTGTAACAAGACAACGATATTCACACAACGTTTACTCTACAACACTTGTAAGTCCTTTCGTTGTTGTCCGTTTTGGTCCTGGACTGCCTTGGAATTTTTTGTCGAATGCTCTAGAGATTTAGCCCTTAGGTCATCTCATAGAAGCGGCCCATTCACATTCGAAAT
>JAYMSH010000167.1:0-13509 GCA_036897905.1 Aragoa cleefii | reverse complement strand
CTGTAAAGATTGATGTGGCGTATTGATCAAGGAAAGAAGAGACTAACAATTTCACGCTTCAACGAGTAGACAATACAATACCCTGTTATTTACTTTATTGTAAATTATTTCCGCACATTTATTGTATTGTCATGGATTTTTAAGGTAAGCTAAGGTTAAGTGCTATATGGTAAAATCCGGGTCATGATTGCAAGGGCACAGATTAATATGTAAGGGCAAACATGTTTATATGCACAATTTATTTGTATGCTTATAAACTATGTTCGAGAATCGGGTGGGATGGTCTTCCCTAAATTCGGATTCGAACTATACAAACTAAATTGATAAAATAATTGAATCGTTATGCGTAAAGGGCAGATTCATTCATCAAATGTTATAAAGGGATTGATGAAACGTCGATTAATTGATTCATTTAAGGTTCTAAAGTAACGAATTGATTAATCGGTGGTAATCAGTGCAAATTTTTTTAAAAAATACTCACCCTGCACTGAATGGTCTCGTTTTGGCCAACATGGTAATCATACGTACCACCGATACGGTTACCATATTTATTTGTTAACAACTGTAAGGGTTACCATATGTTTTAAAATAATAAATGATTGGGTTTTTCTAAACTTAGGTTTCGCAACACCGTTAGATCGTCTTGATATTCTATCGCAACCTTTCTTTGCTAGTGCGAACCCATTTTTGTGGTGCGAACTGATGTCGCACCATTATATTTTTAATATTTAAGGTATATATGTAATTTCAAAAATACACATTTATTATATTTTTTAATATTAATAGTTTTTAAGGGGTAGAAAGTATATATCGTAATTATTTTAGATTTAATTCTAGAATATCATGATGGTCTAATGCCAAGAAAGTGTTCGGACCTTCGCACACCTTCACACTAAAAATCAACAATCGTGATCGAAATCAAAGCAATCTAATGATATTGCATAAGCTACCTAAGTTTAATTAGATGCGAAACCTATCTAAAGTTAGAAAATCCCTAAATGATTAAGGAAATTATTTAACACTATCGAACGGTAAGCGATTAGAACTTGTATTTATTATTATCATAATTGTTCACCCCTAACCAATAATATCTAGTGTGTAGCAAGGTATTTCCAATGAAATACCTAAAAAAGAGTAAACAATTTTTTGAGGATAAATACAAATGAGCACTCATTCTCATGTCAGATAAAGATTGTAGCGAAGTGTTCCCTCAGTCCGTCCGAAATGCATCATCTTTTATGTAGCATAAATTTTTAACCTAAGATTGCAGCATAAAAGATGGTACTTCGTACTAAACGGAGGGAATATGCCTTTATTATCGTTTGCCTAAGGAAGTCGAGTAGTAACCTTCTTCATTCTGGTGACGAGATGCCTATGCAACCATAGTAACGTTTCATTTTGTGAATTTAGATCTCCTTGTTGATCAAAGATCATGTACTTGTTCCTCTATTACCAAAAAGTGTCGAGCGGTGCAACCATGAGCTCGAAAAACATGAAAATATTTATCCGGACACTCCCCCAAGTATTTTCTTTGAGCTCCGATATCCGTGTCCCGTTAGTTTTGAGCTTCCAAACGGGCCGTCTAATTTTCGTGGTCAACTTTAAAAATATATGACTCAGCCATGTTAAACAGATACTATTACCGATTTATCTCATACTTTTCTTCAATTTTTTATTTAATGGTAATATTAGTTACATTCTACAACATCAAAACTTGAAGATAGGAAAGATGTTCCATATCCTATGAAGAGATAAAAAGGACCGTCCCTAAAAAGAAAACTAGGACACTAAGCAGACAAACCAAGAAACATGTCATTGCTGACGCCGGACCGTGTCCTGATCATTGCGGAAGAGGGATCCAGTTTCTCCTTGGCGGAGTTGGATCCACCTGCAGATGTCCAAGTAGAACTTTTACTCGAATTCGAGTAGGATGACGGAGAAGAAGCAGCAGCCTGTTTCTCAATTCTTCGCTTGATAACGTACTCTTCAGAAATGTACACATCCATGAGAATACTTGCTGAGAATTTGGTGAGAAAAAAAGCCACTAGTACGAGTTTTTAAAAGTTTTGCAGTTGCAGATTGTGTAAAAGTTGTCGAGAAGGAAGTTGTCATTTTATAGGTGAGAGTGAGACAAGTCTATGGGCCAGTGGAACCCAGGTTTTAGTTTCAAACAAGCTGCACCAATTTACTAAGGTTGGCAGTTTCGTGTGACACATTTTTGGCACGCTCCATCCACCAATCTTGATGAAAATGAAAAACAATCAACTATTATAATTTTCGACCTTCAAAATATACTGGTACTTTTACAAAGGCAAAAGCATGATTTACCCCACGTTTGACAAAGGACACGAACCCAGGATTCTCGACTCAAAATGTCGAATACAAGCACGAACATCGCAATCCTTGAACAATAATGCTATAGCAAGTGAGACAGACAACATACAATTTTTGTATGCATTCTAAGTTCAAACATCAAACCTATAATGAATTTGTGATTCTTTTAGGGATAGATTGTGTCTACAGTGCCAGTTTTTGTCTGATTAGGAGCAGATTAAAAGTGTCGGCTTGAACTCTTATAAGTTACCATTATCCAAAGTCCAAAAGAAACGAGTCACATGCTATCACGTGATGAATAGGGAAGCAAATTTTATACAAAAACCCAAATGACATACAAATGAGACACGATATGTTCATAAGCCAGTAGTACTGCAATGTTGTTTGAAGGTTTGGTAGTTCAGTCTTTTTCTTGTTTAGTGACTGAGTGAAAAATAGAAAGAGCAAAATAGACGGTAGATCTTGATTCAAAAGCATGTTTATGTAAAGTGCGATCAAAGACCCAACAGAGCAGAGCAGGCTAACACAAGTCGGAGAATCATCTATGCCTCACCCACCATAAAAAGTTGTCTATGCACACAGTATTTCGGTGAAATATACCAGCATCAACATAGGTCATGCAAGTATAGAGCCAGAACCCAATACGAACCATTACCTTCAAACAAGACCTAGATTTGGAGGGGCTCCAAGACCCATAGATCTGGTGCAGATCCACCTCGGATCCAGGCCATATTGTCACCACTTAAATCTCAATAAAGCTAAATGTTAAGTATAACAATCAGCACGTCCAACTACCACGATAAACCCGTCAAATCACTTTTCATCGAAAGAGAAACTTCAAGAAACAGTATACTTAGTCAAATGATATAGTTAGGAAAAATGAAACATGTCAGCTACTTGCGGCAGTAAACGATGCCATGCAATTGAAGAATAGTCTAACATCAAGTTATTCTCCTCAGGAGCCTGCCTAACCAACACTATGCATCAGATTCACTATTTAGAAACAACAGTTTAGCACTACTTCAAACTAAAAACTGCAGAAAACTAGTCAAGGTCACTTGTCAAAATTCTGAAATGGAGAACGGAAACGGACACGTGAACTATTTGAGATACTAAAGGAGCAAAGGTTGGGCTAAAATCAACTAGACAGGTCTTTCCAAGAAAGGATATAACGAAACCAGGTAATGTTCGCGTCTTGTGCCTTCACTAAAAATACAGCACCAATTCGCTTATTCCGACCACAAGAGTCATTAAAGGTACCACCACCCCTGCTTCTGCAGCAACTGCGTGCGCTGACTTTCCATTTCTTACACTGGGAAGAAACATAATACACGGAAACTCCCCTAAACAATGATCAAAAATTACAATTAGTATAAACTTAATAAATATGAAAAACCTTCCCGTGAACGGAGAACTGAGGGCAGACAAAAAAAGTTAGTTGATCATTCGTGTTTTCTAAAATATAACTCTTGAGCGCTAACTGGGCTTTTTTACATATGAATAACTGGAGATGCTGCAATCCATTTTATTTTTACTGCAGACAGGACATAATATATGGCATAGGAACTCACTGTGCCACAAATGTCATGCGAGTCTCACACGTCACCGGCAGTAAACAGCTTGGTCAATGTGAGGAGGAATTTGCTTTATTTCAGTGCCAAGCTCCTGCTCAATCCTATACCTACAAGACCCAATAAAGTACGGGGTGAAAAGGATGAACATACCACAAAAATAAAGGTAATCTTAACACAAGTACAATGGAACTGTCCAAAAGTACAAATGAACACTAATGAAGCAAAATATAATATAATACAACAAAAACTTTTTAGAGCAAAAGAGAATCTGAAACATACAAATTGAAGCGGTCTTCATAAGTAATCAAATTCACAGCCAATCCTAGATGTCCAAACCTTCCCGAACGGCCAACCTAAACAATAAGACGATGATCAGTAGTTTATTAGAATGCCAACCCCTCAAGGTAATAATTATTGCCCACAACTGATGTTTGTTTCACCGTTAATAATTCCTTACCCTGTGCAAATAAGTTTCTGCATTCTTGGGAAAATCAAAATTTATGACAACATTGACGGATTGGATGTCTATTCCCCTTGTAAACAAATCTGCAGTACAAGATATGAAATTAGCTGTTAGCAATAATTTGATAGATACTTGGTGTATTTGTACTATTCATATAGACAAATGAACTGGTCCATCGAAAATGAAACAAACAAGTACTCAAGCTGTCAAGCAGAACACAAGATATCAACAATGTACAGTAATAAGTAAAAATAAAACTACAGATGCCACACCAAATAGCTCACCAACTTCCATAGAAGGGAAGAATGCAATTTTGGTAGATAATTTATCACATACATGCAAAAGACAGCCGACAAATAACTGAGCCTACAGGCTATCAGGACATCCCACACATGACAGAACAATTCTACCAACTCATTCGATAAGATGGAGAGCTAAACAATAATGCTTTTTTTTATGAAGAGCATCTGTTTGTTAGCATGCACGCATACAATTTCTTGGAAGCAAGAAGTATCAGGAAGGCTAGGAGAAATCATCACAAGTCTACAAACAATCAACATCAAGCATAAATCAAAAAATTGCGTCCGACAAGTACATTTCATCCATAACTCTCAAAACTAAAAGCTCTTATTATGGGATACTGCATTCAATAAATGAATTCATATATACGCAAAGTACAAAAACATGAAGATTTGACATTTACGAGTAACTGCAGAATATATCTGCAATTAAGTCATGCAAATATACACAAGCAATCAGAAAAAGGAAGACCATCGAACGAAACTCAAAATAAGTTACAGCAGCAAACAAAAGAACGTTACAAAGTGAATAACAGCAAACAGGATCACAACCCCATTTTATTATTCTTGTGCACATCTGACTGCAGCATGTCAAGAGATAATTTTCATCGAATTACTCGGTGCAAGTAATAACAAAAGATGGAAAAAAAACATATTTAATGGATACATGAACCAAAACATGCAAGACTTTGTCACAAATGAGAAATGACATAAATATGGCAAGTACTCACAAATATAAGTGTGGACAGCATTTGAACATGTTACAAATAGGCACTTTAGCAATTTTTGTAAAGTAACACATTGGTGAAAATCAACATCATACCAGTACAAACAAGGTTCCGGCAAGCACCATTGCGGAAGTCATGAAATACTCGGTTACGATGATCTTGCAACATCTTAGCATGAATATAAAAGCAAGAATAACCCAGCTCAGTAATTTTCTTGGCAAGCAGTTCCACTCGATTCACAGAATTGCAAAAGATTATTGACTGGTTAATTTGTAGCTGCAAAAAAAAGGACATCAGTGAAAAATTTCAGAAAGAAGTAATGTGAGGTTGAGTTGAAAAAAATAAGTCAAGATCAAACCTTATAAAATAGTGTATTGAGGCAGTGTACTTTCTGTCTTTCTTCTACAAAAGCATAATGCTGAGTGATACCTTTGAGTGTGAGTTCATCCATTAGATTGATGACATAAGGCTTTTTCAAGTATCTATCTTTAAAATCTTTCACAGTTACTGGAAATGTAGCTGAAAACATCAGAATTTGCCGAGTTGCAGGAAGAAAGGCAATCAGCTGCTCAATAGACGGTTGAAATTCGGGAGATAGTAGCTTATCGGCCTGAGATAACAAGATTCAAGACATTAATTAGTTGTAAAAGCGAAATCTTGAATATCAGAGAAAATTTTGAAACGGCTATGTCTCTCCAGGGGAGGTTAAATCATCAGTAGATAGCTCATGCATGCGATAGGAATGAAAGAGAAGCAGTAGATTCTTGAGCAGATTTCTTAAGCCCACTATTATAAAATTTAGCCCCACATCAATTGTTCACAACACCTAAATTGTAACTATTAGTTGACATCATACATATAGACCAATAATCAGACAATCAAACAAAAGCATAATCATGAAAGCTGGTTTGGAGAGTAACAGTGCACAATGAAATGTTTTATGCTGCGAAGAAATGGATATACGTTTATACATACCTCATCCATGACAAGCACTGAGCAATCCTTTAAACTGCATATCCCTTTCTTTGCAAGATCGAGTATTCTTCCAGGAGTTCCAACCAGTAAATGGACAGGTTGATACAATCTCATGATATCATCCTTCAGACTGGTTCCTCCTGTTGTTACCATTACCTCAAGTTTCAAATGCTTTCCTAGTTCCTTACAGACTTGGGAAGTCTGAAGAGCTAGTTCTCTCGTTGGTACCAATATAACAACTGCATTATTGGAACGACATAGTCAGGTAATGTGGTGTCAGAAAAAATCCTCACAAAGAATAATACAATCATGTAAACACGTTACTCCCTCCATCCCGGAGAACATGTCTCATTTGACCTTTTTTTTTGCCAACTGTTTTCGATATTGACCACGAACTACTACTAACATATAATGGTAAAAAGTTTTAAAAGAATAAATTTTCATAATATCATTTCTTTTAAACTTTTTACCATTATATGTTAGTAGTAATTCGTGGTCAAACTCAAAAAAAGTTGACCAAGAAAAGGTCAAGTGGGCCATGTTCTCCGTGACGGAGGGAGTAGATTAGTTATCAGGTCTACGTTAATTCCCTGTGACTGTTTTGAAGACCGACTTCATCCAGATTATTCTGAACCTAGAAGGAAAGTAATTAAGTCCACAAGCATTACTAGTCTACTCTATGAAGTCATCTTCAAAACATTGGCTGTTTGTCATCCCCTTTACATCCCATGACCACTGTCAACACTCGGCATTGTGCAGCAAAGTCATGTGATGGCACCCATTCAAAATACAGGATCGTCACTAAAGACATCCCCTCCAACATAATCTTATCCGTAGGCACGTATGACAGTCATCCATCGTACAAGTATACGAGTAAAGACAAAGGTACAAGTACAACTAGAAAAACATCGTGCCAGGTCATGTTGCATCCTCAGTTTTATCATTCAGAAGTCCCATTCTACTTCAGCCACATCTTAAAGCAATGTGATTTGGGTTTGGCTTCCCCAGATTCAAAATTTTGAATACACTATAAAGAGAGTTATGATTGATCATCAAACGAAGTATCTGGAGAATCAAATTAGACATGAAGAAACAAGATTAAATGATAATTAATATAAAAAATAGGTAAAAGTGAAGAATGTGACTGAGCAGGGTGCGTGAGAATGAGATCAAATGAATGGTGATTATGTAATTCGAAATTTCAGTTTTCTGCATTTAATTTGCTCCAACACAATAGCCACATCTGCTCATAGCTACCTAATATCTTAAAATCTTTTTGTATTTCATTTGTGTTGTCATTTTGCTCTCTGTTTGCACTTTGCACTCTGATTCTATGGTTAAAGAAGGGAACGGTGTTGATTCAGTTTTGTTGGTGAATGATTTTGACTTGGGAATTGGAAGAGTTTTGGTTCAACATAAGTCTAGGTTAAATAGTAATTACGCATAGGAGTTTTAAACCCTGCAAAAGACTGTTTTAAGTCCAGGAAACCCATTTATATTCCATCTTGTCTATTGCGCGCTATATGGGAGCAATCCGCAACCGCACAATGGCTCAAATATTGAGAGCAATGTAAGGGGGGGCAACGGAATAGCAAGTGCCATCAGCACAATTAACAACTATGCAGGGATGCAAGCACATGGATGTCATAATTAATTGATGAGAAAATTATGGCTGGCTAGAGCTAATAATATTTCCAATTTGGTATGTTATCTAGACACAAATCACATCTGACTATGCTAGAGCACACATCCATCACACATAGAGTACGAAGTACTTATATTTGCAAATTACTTCAATTGCCTCACGTAAGAAAAATATGCTACCTCAATCAATGGAACACATAAAACAAGACCAAAATTCAAAAGTTCTATTCTGGACTTCATTAAGTTATTCAACCTGGGAGTTTGTACTAGCATAACAATTTTTTAGGAAATCTCCACATACTTCAACGTTCAAATTTCAAAAAAGGTTGCATTCACTCAACCTCGAACATAACTATCAACTAACCTCAGGAGTCAGGACATTCAATTTTTCGTAAAATTACATTATTCAACAGTAATGGAATCCAGAGTAACTTTTACCATTCATCTACTCCAAGTCCACTAATTTCCGGTATATTTAAGAATAACTGGTGTATCTCTGCCAACTCAACACCTAATGCTTTTCACTAAATTGTCCTGGTATATTATATTTTTTCCATATCAGACACATGACAAACAACATTTACTTTCAAATTATCACAAGCTTTCCATTTAGAATAATGTCCACCCACAAACACGAGATCTCACCGTTAATTATTCAGATGAACTTTTAATTATAAATTCCAACATGCAAATATACCTTGAATGACATTGTTATCTGGGTCAATTTTTTCAAGGGAAGGGATGCAAAACGCAGCAGTTTTCCCAGTACCATTCTTAGCCCGAGCAAGAATATCGCTACCAGTCAAAGCAATTGGAATACTTTCTTCTTGGATGGGAGAAGGCCTCTCAAACCCCTTCTCATATATTCCCATCAAAAGCTCCCGTTTAAGAAAGTAATCTTCAAATTCATTTCCTTTTGTTGCAGTAACATCCTGCATGAAAGGAGACATATCAACTGAGGTACCATGAATACAAGCATATATCATACATACAGGTTGTTTTTCACTGAAATAAAAAGGATTCTCTTTCTGGGCATCGAAATTACAAAAATATCACATTAAATGAATAGCATGTAAGAGCAGCTGCATCGAAAAATACTTCACTGAAATAAAAACATATGGGTATGTTTGCATCAGCCACGTGTACATTCTTATTCTGCATGCCCTCGCAGACAACAGATCATGTGTGTGCATTGCCAAGCGTCATACTTGCGGATGGATGTTCTGGTGAAGGATGTACATTGCATATTTGTATGATGTGTTTTAACTACCTAATCTATTGATAAGCTAATTGCTTAAAATTACTGAGGAAGTTACTTGAAAGAAGGAAGAAAGAAGAAAAATAAAAAGAGGCACAACAGTAACATAGAGAACACATAAGAGAAATACCGTGTAAAAAAAGGTGAAATCCAAGAGGGGGGAAGATCAAGAAGAAAAGCAAAGGAAACACAATTCCATCTTTTATGAAAATAAAAATTAATTGTACCGGGGCAGATAACAAAGCTTTCTATAGTCTACACTTAGGATTTGCATTTACAAAATGTACAAAAATATGGTCTAGGAAGAAGATTTTAGTCGGGGCAGCTGCCCCAACTAAACTCAATGTGTCGCTATGCCTCTATGCTATAACTATGAGGATTCCAGTGGTTCAATATTTGAAGTCTGGAAGATGAACTGTTGGCTGCTAGTCGAAAGGGGGGGGAGGGGGGATCTAGAAAGGGCAAGAAGCTTATAGAAGGAAAAGAATATTGTACTACTTTTGAAACTAACTGGATTTGTTTCTGTTGATAAAGGTTTAATGGTAATGCAAGCCTGGCCTCAGTCGCATACGAGTGAATTAGGGGAAGCGAGCGAGAATGGAAGCAGCAGTGGATTTCGTCTTCAAATATTTTTTCAGTTTGGGAGCATCTTAAACGTATTGAGATTGGGCAAGAAAGAACGAAAGAAGATTAATTACAAAATCTGAAAACATATCTTCTTAATTTTGTGCATAGAATGTCTTTAAATAGGGACATTATCTAGAAAGGGGCAAGAAGCTTATAGAAGGAAAAAAATATTGGCCTACTTTTACAATTTGACTACTTTTGGAACTAACTGGATTAGTTTCTGTTGATAAAGGTTTAACGGTTATGCAAGCCTGACCTCAGTCGTATATGAGTGAATTTGGAAGAGCGGGCGAGAATGGAAGCAGCAGTGGATTTCGTCTTCAAATATTTTTCAGTTCGGGAGCATCTTACACGTATTGAGATTGGGCAAGAAAGAATGAAAGAAGAAAAAGAACAATTTTAAGTAATTAATTACACAATCTGAAAAAATTTCTTAATTTTGTGCATTAAATGTATTTAGGTAGAGCCATTATCTATTTACTATAGGAGAGAAGCCCATTATGTTTCCTTTAGCTATTTTCTTTGATTGAAAAGCAAAAGCCCATTATGTTTTCAACATCCTCTAAATTTCCAGCTAAATTAACTTTATACTGTGACCCCTATAATCACTGGAGTCACCATCAACTTCGTGTCCCAGTTCTTGCGGAACAGGTAAGAACCGATCACCTCTTGCCCTTTCGTTCTTTAATCACAAGCTCTCCGCCCTCAACTAGACTTATCATCCATGGTTGTTCTCTGTCTCAGATCACTCAACCATCTCCGGCAGACGGTGAACCAACTTCTCTCTCTCTCCCTCCCTCCCTCCCTCCTTCCCTCTGCGAGGACTAAATCACGACTTAACAAATATCGAGAGCCGCACTCCCTCTCTGCATCTGCAGGTGCGTGTTCAGACTTCAAAGAACTGGCGCATTGGGTTTTCAGACGAATTATGCAACTTAGAGCCTGACAGCTTAAAGCATCTTTGGATGACACAAACTTTTGATGTTTTGATCAGATGAGTGAACAGGGGTGGAACATGGTATGAGAGAGAGAGAACCGAGGAAAAATATTGTAAATGATGTAAGATGAAAAGGAGCAGAATGATATTATATGCACCGGAGGATATACAATCAACTGAAGACTTATCCAGATAAGGAAGGGAAAGAAGAAAAAGGAAACTTACAAACAAGAATCCCAAACATTGGAAGTTATTACTAATTAGATGGTATACTGTTAACTCCGTGTCTAGAGTAAGTTTCCTTGGAGTTTTGCTTTTGTAACTAATGAACCATATTAAGTGGCAATTCGTGCAGCATCCATTGTAAACAAGAGTGAAATCCTCCACTATAGTGAGAACTTGAACCAGCAAATATTACATAAATAACAAATAGATTACAATTTTCATCATACAGTACCTCAGTCTAATACCGGGTATCAGGAGGTGGTTTCGCTAATCTGGCCTTCCAATCTTGAGACCTGACCAAATTGTGAGGAGTCCGTTAAAAAAAAACAAAAAACAAAAAAAAAAATTCAAAAGACTGTAGCTAAAAAAGAAAATTTGAAAAGTAACATGAAGCCACTTATGGCAAACAATTTCCCGAAATCCTGGGTTTTACACAACGCATACAAGTGCACGACAACTACATTACAACAAAAAACTTCCTAAATTCACAGTACATTTTCCAAACAACGTAAATAAAAGTTTAGTTGACAAGATGCCTTATATGCAAACAATCTCCCCAAATCTCGTGTTTTACACAAGGCATAAAAGAATATGGCACGTACATTAGAACAAACTTCCACAATTCAACAGCACATTATCCAAATTAAGTAAACACAAGTGAAATTCACAAGATGCCGCTCTTATGCAAACAATTTATCCAAAGCTCGTGTTTTACACAATGCATACAAGAACACGAAGCGTAAATTACAACAATACTCTTTCATAATTCAACAATGCATTATCCACACGAAGTAAAGAGAAGTGAATTGACATGAAGCCGCTTATTCGAACAATTTCCTGAAACGTCATTCTTTAGGCCATGCATACATGAAGAACATGACGTGCTACGATCTTTGTTCAGTCAAAGATAAACATAAACCAACAAACAAAATTTCAGAATTAAACAACACTTAATTAAATGAACATAAAATTAAAGAAAGTATCGCAACAAGTAAAATAAATAACGAACATTATGCAAAGAAGATAAAAAAGAGTTGGAACGTACGTCGAACCGGAGGCTTCCGACTGCATAGTTTTCTCAACTTCACGAGAAGAATCAGAGTTAGGGTTTCGAGGCATCCACTGCTGTGGCTGCTGTTGCGGCTGAGGCTGAGCCGTCCGCTGAACGTACGGCGGCTACATTTGTTGTTGCTGGTAATAATAATTATTATTAGGGTTAGGGTTACGGTAATTCGGATTCATACCACCGCCTCCTCCGCCACGGCCGTTGCCGATCCCTGGCGGATGCCGTCCTCGTGCATGATGATAATTATTGTTGTTGTAATGATTCATTGGAAAGAAGTAACTGATTGAGGTTTTGAATCGGAGTTTGGAGAAGGATCAAATGGGGATTAAAATGTGGGAATTCTGTGCAAGGAAAAGTAGTGAGGGGGAAAAGATGGCTAGGGGTATTTTTGTGTTGGGGTGAATTGAGTAAGATTGTGTTAATCTGCTTTCGTCCATGGGCTGAGTTAACTTAACCGCTGAGCCCATGGTCCGTTGCTGTCCTATTATTTTATGATTCCTCTTTTTTAACATTAAAATTATAGCGTCTTTCTTAAAATAGACGAATTAAACATGCTAAAATGTACTAATGCGTCAACTCTTAAAAAATGAGGAAAATTAAACTCTGAAAAGCATAATTCGTAATAGACGACTGGAGCGTCAAGTCCTTTATTTGAAAGTAACCGCAGCGGAAAATAATTGGCCAGCATCTAACTCGTGCTAAAATATGAAAGTCTTCACACGTGAGATTTTCAAACTGTGAATCCGAATTCGTTTGGAAAGATTCAACGTGTATATTGTATGCTAATAAAGAGAGTGAGCGGAATATAGAACTAAGGACTTAAAGTTCATTATGCACGCACACAATATTAATTTATGAAAAACGTAAAGCAAAATAATGAAATGTCTACACATGACATGTGAAAGGCATTAAAGCCGGTATGAATCACGACTAAGAAGCATCTTCAGCACGCACCAAACATGACTTAAGAAAAGTATAAAGCAAAATAATGAAATGTTTACACATGACATGGAAAAGGCATTGAAGCCGGTATGAATCACGGCTCAAAAGCATCCCCAGCCACTCCAGTTGAATCATTAGCATCACCTGAAATTATTTAAATAATGTGGGTTAGTCACAATGGACTTGCAAGCATGAATACATGCTATGCATTAATCTTTTAGCTTCAAACCTTTATCGTTCGTTTGAATCCTTAATTTTTCATGCAATGCAATATTTTGGACTTTATCTTATACTTTAACTTCAGTTCCTTATTTCCTTTGGGATTTCCACGTTAACTTTTGAAATGCTTCCATCCCTTAGATTTTCTTTGACTCCCACGTTAACTTTTGAAACGTGGTAGCCACATTTAACTTTACGTGAACATGTTAACCTTCGAA
>JAYMSH010000166.1:0-13540 GCA_036897905.1 Aragoa cleefii | reverse complement strand
GACCTACATTATTGATTTTGATCAGTAATTTTGCTGCTTTACAATCGGTTCAACATCGATTTTTCTTTTCTAATCCATTTGATATGTGTTTGATTGAAGAATCACCGGAGAATTTATGTGAATTTCGATATACACCTCCCAACATGTGTTTTGTGTGTTTTCAGTGTTCTTCTCCAATTCAACAGAGCCCTCCTTGGAGCTGCTAAACTGGTTTTTCCTATTTCATAGGAAAAAGTGGTTTTATGGGAGAGTGACTACCAAAAATGCTCCTTTTCACCCTCTTTCTCCTTGACTCGTAAAATTCAAAAACAAGTAACGCATTGATTCCATACATATAAAATCACAAAATTCACTATAAACATAATCAAAACTCGAAAAAAGTGATTGATTAGTCGGTGCACTTAGCAACTCATCAATGTGTGCATTGGTAAAAGTCTTATACCACTTTTATCTGTAAGGGCCTTATTGTCATATCACTTTTAACAAATGTTGCAAGTTCTAATTTTAAAGGGAACATAATATAATTCCTATGGGAGAGTGAGATGCAATATACATAATCATTTGAGAAAAAGTTAACATTTTTAGATCGAAATGGAGGTGGGAGAAATATAAAATACACTAGTTATTCACAAATACAATCGAAAATTATATAGTTCGTTATCAACCCAAAAAAGCAAATCTATTCATAACGACACACACTATCACAATAATGTTGGATTGTATCATTTTTCTACTTTTCATTCGACTTCTTGCTTGTCAGTTTATTGATAAGCGCACACTTCACGAGTACTTTGAGCACGTGGTCATTACACACCACTCGAGTTTACCCATAGCTCATCGTTAGATATGATCCTGATGAATACCTAATGAGATCATGACGGGATTTCAAAGAAAAATAGGGTTTTTGGAAGAACACAAGAAAATATGAACAATTCTAGTAAACTAGAAATATATTGATGTCTTTCTACTAGCCTCTCGGTCTAAAATAACATAATAACTCTAATAAATCGAATACAAAATGATGCAAGGATATGAAATTGTGAAGTGGGGGATGATTGATTACAATCTCCTATCAAGAACTAAACAATAGTTTGTACTCTTCTAAACCTAATTAGTAACTATAACATTAAATCTACTTATATAGTAGTACAGTGATGTCCTAATGGGGCGATATACCTTAATATAGCTAGGGCACAATAAGAAAGAATAATAGAGCAAGCTAGGTAGCAGTTTGAGCGGCGCCATTTGTCGCTCTAGGTGGCCATCACGTAATTACTCCATGAATATTTCTTCCCGAGGGTTTGGGTATTCATGAGGTACTCATGCATTCTCTATTGTTAATAGCAAATCTCATATGCTGCTCACATGTCCTAAACAAATAACTTTAAAAACTTCGACATCTCAAAAATTGAATATTTGCAAAATGCTATGGTGTTGGAAATAAAGCAGCATTCTGAACAGGTCATAAATTCATTTGAGGTGAGAGAATAAAAGACTAATGATTCACAAATGTACCGAAAACATATTGTTCGTCATATAATGCATCGACAACCTCACAATAAATTGCTTCATCATAGCACATTTCTACTTCCACTTCAACTTTTTTCTCATTGATTTATTGACATGCTTAGAACACACGAGTATCTTACCCATTCGATTACATTTCACAATTCGGATTTACTCGTAAATTTTTGTATAGATAAAATCCATTGTGTGTTATCAGTTACTGATTGTTTGATCACATCTGACAGTTTGACATCAAAATATCGAAAACAAAGCACTCTACGTGAACCATCACGAAATTGAGATCTCGAAAGTCATATAACTCTAGAATTTCCACTTTTGGAGGACCATCAAAACGAGCACTTTTACAATATTCCTTCCTTTTGGGCTTTTTTCCTATAATGCCCCAAAATTGCAACCAACCCTCAACCTAACTTCCCTTTCCTGTACTCTTTCGATTCGATTATATATACATATAAAATACGTCTATACATACCGAAAAGGGGGAAACAATTCTGACTCACCTGAATTGGATTGATTGATTCATCAAACCCAGCTCAATTTGGTACACTCTTTCTCCAATCATTATCGAATTTTGATTCATCTTTTCCCAATTCTTGATTTGAGTGTTTGTGTGAGTTTTGCTTGAACCCTAATTTAAATCTTGAACGAGCTTTGGAAATGGGAAGCTCGTAACTTGTTGCCCGTTGGATTTTGATTATTTAATTTTCAGGTGAGCATTTGATTTTCATTTATTTCGTTGGGGAATTTGAAAAATCTCATTTTTAAGCTGTCTACCGTTTTCTTTTACAGTTGGTTCTAGTTATGTATGATTACTATCTGTTAGCTTCTTTACGTTTATTTAAAGTTCAGTTATCATTCCTTTTGGTTGGTCAGGATTTAAGAGCAAGAATTTGTTAGGTTTTCATCTGTTGGGTTTAAGTTTTGGGAATTTAGATGATTGATTGATTGTTGGTGAAGTCTTTGGTGTTATGCTTTTGGGTGGACGAAGGGATATCGATGGAATTTATCTGTTGGATTATGTGATCATGTTTCATTGTTCTTTTCGTCTTCCTCTGTTTTGTTTTTCGCGTGTGTTATGATTGTTATAAGTTATTGATCATGTGTAAATTACATCTGAGATATAGCCGGGTGAGTGGGATCAATGCTGAGGTTCATAGTTCGAAGACGCTGTTGGTTAGTTTGATGTATTGGGAAATAGATTACAAATCTCACGAGTGTAAAGGTTTTTCTATAAATTGAGTGGAAACATTATATAGTCACATAAACTAAGTATCTTTTTAGCTCATACAGTTAGTAATCATGATGATTCGGTAGAGTCAGTTACGAAATATATCTTGTTTCTGTTTAGATAATCTTGTTGCCGATTCGTATTACATTTACCCTTTTTGGATGCTATGGATCTTATTCTTATTTATTATTACGACAAAGGCTTTAGATAGACACTCCTTATTTCATGATTCATATATATTTTGTTTCCAATTATTATAATATAAATATTATATAATCATATCTAGCTAAATGGTACTTTTCATATTTCATTTGTTCTTGACAAATGAAATATCTAGCTAAATACAACGAAGATTTATTCTTGACAAATGAAATATCTAGCTAAATGGTACTTTTCATATTTCATTTGTCAATAATAAATATTCGTTGTATGAGCCATCTGAATGGCCTTTCTCTTCGTCGTACGCTCATGCACCAAAACTTACAGAGTATGTATATTAAAAGATGATTAAGTTAGCTGGTCTCTTACTCAATTACCTAGATTATAGATCATAATATCATATTCCATTTTCTTGTTCTCTTAATTCAACCCCCCTGCCAAAAGTATTTAGCTGCTAAGCGCACGATTTTGTGGTTTCTTTTGCAGACTTAATATCACGGTTTGGTATCACATATTTTGTTGCATCTCGATGCTGGTGGCAGCATGCAGATGATTGTTCGAAGAGATGCAAAGGTATCACGCTGGCGGCTGCGGTAGTGCAGCCAATAACAGTGCGATTAGTGCGTCCCGTGCTGACTCATCTACGGTGCCACCTAACTTTTCATTGAATTCAAGGTGATTGGTGTTTTGTTTTTTATCACACATCACCAGCTCTGTACACGTGTATGCACGATTTCACTGATGGATTCAAAAGATGCACAGTGAGTTACAATTGACCATAGTCAATATGCTGTTAATATAGACATGCATGCACTTTAGCTCGATGACCCGATTAAATTTGTTTCTGAGGTTGTGATAAATTTGTATTGGTGTTAATTAGATTCCTGCCCATACCTCTTAGATCGTGCTAGCTTCTGATTGTAAATGTATACTCACCTAGTGTCCTTTCTTTTGTCCCTTAGATTATGTAATCTCTTGAGGATGTAGACTTAAATACTTCTGCAAGATTTCGTGATTGTTGCCATACTAGCAGATGTAAGACCAGTTTGTAACCCACCTTTGGCGGATTGTATGTCTTATTTCTCTTTCATTCTTGACTCCCTGCTTCTGATTTTGAATATTTCCTAGAAAGGGTTAAATCGCTCTATTGGATTAGGAGTAAAACATCAAGTAATGTAAATAGTTCACAGGCTTTTATCATGATCAGCATAGATAATAGAACTAGTCAGATCATTCCGTATGTTGGTGGTAAGCTACATGGAACAAGGCTTGAAACCTATTAGGAAATGACATGTTCGACTTTAGCGTGGAGGGTGGGGGGTGGGGGTTTCCTTATAAACATAGCTTATATAAGAGGATTGGAGCATTGCTGTAAATTAGTTCGAAGGTCAGTCGAATGTGAGTGGACTTTAAACCTAATTGAGAATGATTTACCGGGCTTTAGACAGCAGAGGTCTTAAGGATATAGAAACTGAGATGAAGTACGCTGGATCTTGGTTATTAATAAGGTGTCTGGGGTTGTGAACGAGGTCTTAATTTTTGCTTACATAACTGTTCTGATTAGGATCACTGCTTCATATCACTAGTTGGGTTTCTGTTGTAATTCAGGGGTTATGTTACTGTTTCTGTTCCTTGACTTGGCATGTGACACATCCAACTTGCAGTGTTAGTTTATTTCACCTAGAAGATGCTCAAGCTATTTCTGTCTGCAGTGTATCCATATTTTTTTGGTGTTAATTGATGCATGAAATATGCTTCTCTCTGGCCATGGTCGGTTTTCTTGTATTCTTAATGTAGTTTAAGCCTGCAAACTCGTAGGGCTATATAGGGTCTGCTGTTTGACTTTTTTCTTTTCTTTTTTTTTAATGTTTTTGTAAAATAAAATGAAAACTTCATGGAACTTTCTTTGAGCTTTCAATATCCATAAACATCATGTTTGTTTTGTTCTATCAGGCAGGTGTCACAGGTAACACCATACAAATTGAAATGCGAGAAGGAACAGTTGAACTCCAGGTGATTGTTATACAACCTTATTTTTTTTGCTTGAAATTTAAAAGGATGAACAGTAAACAGCTGTCTTCTTTCATGTATGTCGTCCTCACAGGATTAAATGTCCCCCCGGCAACAGACATACATACACGCGCGCACACACACACACACATATATTTATTGAATTGGGAACCATAGTTGTTTCATGTTTCAGTTCGTTTATATTGTAGACTTGGACCACCTGATTTCCACACGCCAAGTACAGATTGTCCTGAAGAGACACTTACCCGGGAATCTGCACAATCTGGCTACAGAGAGAGTGTTGAAGGACTTGAGGTAGTCTTTGTAATTTTACTGTTTGTGTTTTTTGTATTCTGATTTTTTAATTGGATTTTTCATGCATGTCCTCTTACCCCTTTACGTGGTTGAATAAAACCAGGAAGCCAGAGAGATTTCATTATCACAGGTTCAGGCTTTTACGACGCCCCTTACTCTCAAGTGCAGAGAGGTAACAGTATTAAAAATGGTTGTTACTTTAATTTTTATTGAATTCTTCTCTAATGGACATGCACTAAACATATGGAGATATTGAATTTCTGACGAATCTCTAATTTATGTCTTGGCGATCCCGAAATGTCATAGAGCTATCAACGAGTCTCGTGCGCAAAAGCGAAAGGTTTGTGTTTCTTCATTTTTCATCACTGGGATAATCGAATCCCGTTCCATCACTCGTACATGCATTTGTTTGTTTCTTTCTCTAGACTCGATAATTTTTCATGTTTTACTGCACTATGTTTTCTAATAAAACTATACGATGAAAATTGAGTGAACTATACTCATGCTCAGGCGGGTCAAGTGTATGGAGTGCTGCTTTCTGGGACATTATTGACCAAGCCTGGTATCTTCCCAGAGCAAAGACCATGCAGGGAGGACTTTCGGAAGAAATGGATTGAGGTTTGTGTTTCTCTTCCACTGACATTTGTCACATTTTCCTAAGATTGTTATGTGAATTGTCAAAACTTAAACTCATCCTCATCCTTACGTGAGATATGACAGAAGTGGAAGTCATTTGAGTTGTATGCATGAAAAGCAGCACTTGATTGAGAACTTTTTACTGTTATATTCGTATGTTGTGTTCAACCTGTATAGTAACTGAGGTTCCTTACTGTGGAGAAAGAAAATTGTTTACCAGTCTATTGGTTTTGGAAACAGTTTGCTTGCTGTCTTAGCTGGGGCATCTTTGTTGGTCAAGCCCGCGTGGAACCTTATTGTGACTTAAATCTATGCTCACATTCTTAGAAATTGTTCAGTTAATTTATCAGAGTACTCTCAGTGTTTTCTTCCTGCATCACATATCACAGTTCTAGTATTGACATTAATAGGTTTTGGAATGGGGATAGGTGGAGAAGGAAAGTACTGTGTGAGCAGGAGTGTTATTATTGTAATTAATGAAATGTTGGGTCAAACATTGATCTTTGCTTTTTCTGGAAGTGTGGTTCTTTTGCGGTAAAAAGTAATATGCCCAAACCAATTTCAGATAAGTCACTCCCCGAGTCTATATCAAAATTTCTCCGTGTCTGTTTCTTTTGATAGAACAGTTGGATTTTAATAATATTCGAATAAATCTTTTCATATGTAGCACTCTAATTTCAGCGCCCGGGCTATTTTTAGTATTTTAGGTAACCTGACAAATAATAAGTTACTTTTCCTTTCTTCTTTTATCCTGTAAGGCTCCTTTTGGTTTGAGGGAGACTGGGGGAAAGGAAAAAAAATGGTCGGAAATTCTCTACCATTTGGGGCAACTTAGAAAATCTAGGGAAATATATAAAAATTGGAAAGCATTTAATTGAAACACTTAAAGTGGTGACTTTATTTTAGGACTTCTAGTGCAAATCAAGCATATAATTGATTGTTTCAAGTTGGCTAATGGAAATATAACTAAGAATATCCCTGGAAATCTAAGTGATGTCAAACTCTAGAATTTGGGGAAATCCTTATATTCCACAAACATATTCCAGGAGAATTTAATTCTTCTCCACCATTTTTTTTCTTTACCCTCCATTTCCCCTCAAACCAAATGGGGCTAACAGAGCATTCGCCTTATTGCTTGGTGTTCCTAATGGAATTTCCATTTCTTTTTTTTCAAAATGTCTGTGAGTTAAGCTGGAATTATTTTGTACACTTTTCAGGGTTTATCCCAAGTGCATAAGAGACTCCGTTCGTTGGCGGACCATGTTCCACATGGTTATAGGAGGAATTCTCTTTTGGAAGTTCTTATTAAAAACAATGTTCCATTGTTGAGAGCTACATGGTACATCAAAGTAACCTATCTCAATCAGGTATGCCGCACAAGAATTTGTTGTAACTATCCTGCGTTTCTTAATATTGGAAACTTGCGGATGATTCTTGAATCATGTAGGTTCGTTCGACTTCGTCAAATTCATCATCTGGGTTCCGTGAAAAAACTCAATCGTCACGGTCTGAACAGTGGACAAAAGATGTTGATTACTTGGAGGGTCTCTTGGATGAATTCATTAGGAAAAATAATTCTCAGTCAACTTTTCCTAATCGAGACCGATCATCACAAATGGTATATGCTGGTTCAGTGCATCCAAAGGGTAATTTGTTTCCACATTTCATGGATGATGACAAGCCTTCTCTGTACACTAAATGGTGGTATGTGGTGAGGATTATTCAGTGGCACCATGCTGAAGGACTTCTTGTTCCTTCTCTTATTATTGATTGGGTTCTTAGCCAACTGCAGGTATAGAAGTTATCATCTTTAATGTTTATATTTAGCAAGTATCCTTTCCTGCAGGTATAGAAGTTATCATCTTTATTGATTGGATTAGTTTATGTTTCTTATCTAGCAAGTATCCTTTCCTGGGGTTTTCAATATGAAATCATGCAAATGCAGGAAAAAGAACCATTTGGTGTTCTTCAGTTGCTATTGCCCATCATATATGGTGTCATAGAAACACTAGTCCAATCTCAGAACTACGTGCGCTCCTTGGTGGGAACTGGTCTTCGCTTCATCCAAGAGCCTTCTCCTGGTGGTTCTGATCTTGTGGATAATTCTCGTCGTGCATACACTACTTCTGCTGTTGTTGAGATGCTTCGGTATTTAATACTTGCAGTACCTGATACTTTTGTTGCTTTAGATTGTTTTCCTTTGCCAAAGTGTGTCGTAAGTCATGTTGTCAATGACGGAAGCTTAAAGGATGGTCAACTGGAAGTTGCTGGCCCACTCAGAGATAAGATTAATGAGTTTCATGCGGAGTCATTGTCTTTTAATGGTGTTGTCTCATCTATTCAAAAACGTGCGGAGACCCTTTCAAGAGCTGCCAGACCTAATAATCATGGTCACATTGTGGCTAAAGGACTACAGGTTTTGGACCAGGCTCTTGTCCATGGGGACATTGGAATTGCATACAAGTTACTCTTTGAAAATCTCTGGGATGGAGTTTGCAGTGAACATTGGATTGCAGATGTGAGCCCCTCTTTATACGCATCGCTTAAGCAAATCAGTAAAGTGACATCATCAGTACTTTGCTCAATCTTTTTCATCCTGGAGTGGGCAACTTGTGAGTTCAAGGATTTTCGTAATGCACCGCCTCATGGCCTGAAGTTCACAGGTAGAAGAGATTTCTCTCAGATACTTATAGCAGTTCGTCTCCTGAAACTGAGGACGAGCAATAAGCCAAACTTGTACAGTTTGAAAAGAAAAAGTGGAGCTGTTTCAGATACTTCTGAGAGTCCAGGTCCTTTTCATGATGTCATCGTTTGTTGGATTGATCAACATGAAGTGCATAATAAGGAAGGTTTCAAGCGCTTGCAGCTTCTAATTGGAGATTTGATTCGAGCTGGTATCTTCAGCCCCCAAGCTTATGTGAGACAGCTGACTGTAAGTGGAATCATGGATGGAAATGGGTCTATGGGTGACTTTGACAGGCAGAAGAGACATTACGAACTCTTGAAGCAGTTGCCTGCTCCCTATATTTATGATGATCTAGGAGAGGGTGCTGGACCACTAAAACTTGTGGGAGCTGCACATGTTTACTCAAATGAACGTCGTATGCTATTGCATGGATTATCAGGAGGCAGTAAATCGGCTTCTGGTGTAAACAGTTCAACTAAGAAAAGAAAGCGACATCATAGTTCTGTTTTCGGAACTGCTGTGTCATCTGTCGATCAGCGGTATTCTCAGGCTGCTATGAATTTGCCAACAACAGATGTTGGCACCAAAAAGCTAGCGGAACTAAAAGCTTCAATTTCTGTTGTATTGCATTTCCCCCTTTCTTCATCGTTAGACTCTGAAGTTGATGAATCTCAAGGGAGCGTTAAGACGCCTGGCGGGGTTTACAACAGAAAATATTTTGGTGATGAAATATCTGGATGTGAAGAATGCAGAATGATGAAGAGACAAAAACTGAGTGATGACGGGAGTTTACTCCTGCAGTCCAATCCAGCTGACGAGGAAGGATTATGGTGGGGCAATAAGGCGCTAATTATCGAATCTTTTAAAGCAGAACCTCCAAAGCCTACCAAGCAGACATCTAAGAGTAGGCCAAAATCTGTCCTTAAAACTCAAAGTCTTGCACAATTAGCTGCTGCCCGAATTGAAAGTAGTCAAGGAGCATCTACAAGTCATGTTTGTGAAAGTAGGGTAGGGTGCCCTCACCATGGGTCTGGTGATGAAACAATAAAGAGAGTAGACGTGTTTAGGAAATCAACCTGTGGTGATATTGTTTCAATTGGTAAACTTCTGAAGAGTATGAGGTTTTCAGATAAGAGGACTATGACTGTATGGTTGATATCAACTGTCAAGCAACTTATTGAAGAGGGTGAGAAGCTTACAGCCAAGGCCGGGCAATATAGCAGGCCCGTCCCAGCTGTTGATGATCGAAGCTCTATAAAGTGGAGGCTTGGTGAAGATGAACTGTCAGCAATTTTGTATATATTAGATGGTTGTGATGAACTGGTTTTAGCAACAAAGTTTCTTCTTTGGTTGTTGCAAAAAGTTCCTAACGGTCCTGGTCCTGTCATCCAAGGTAGAAATAATCTGATGGTTCCTAGGATTGCGGAGAACCATACCTGTGAATTGACAGAAACATTTCTTTTATCATCTATCCGCAGGTATGCACTTGATTTTTTTCTTCGGTTATTCTCGCCACCCTGCGTCTTTAGTCACCTTTTTTCTTTTTGCTTGCTAGTCAGTCTCTTTTAACATCATTGTTACTTATTCCCTAAACATTTGCACTTACTACAAATTGCTCAAGTAGATATGATCATGATGTGAAAACCATTTAATGTAGAAACTTGTGCTACTGAATGTCATAGATGAATATGGGATTTGGTTTGAGTATCCGCATGTTTCCTTGTGATATTTTAACAAAAGCTGCTGTACAATATTTTCAACTCTACTTGGTTCTTTAACTTAAAGGCTTCCTCTATGGTCTGCTTTTGGCGCACAGTAGAATATCCTATTGTATTCATCATCTCTTGGATAAGCTAAGTTTCACTATTATTGTCCGGGCTACCTTATTAATGTCAAGCACAGTTGTCAATGGGTCTTACTCAACCGTTTTCTGTTTCAGGTATGAAAATTTGGTTGCTGCAGCTGATCTCATTCCTGAAGTCCTGTCTGCCACAATGCGCCGTAACGCTGCTCTCTTGGCATCTAACAGCAGGCCATCTGGTTCACCAGCCTTTGTTTATGCTTGTTTCCTCTTAAGGAAGTATAGCAATGTACCTAGTGTTGTTGAATGGGAAAAGGCCTTCAAGTCCACTTGTGATAAGAGGCTTAGCTCAGAACTTGAATCTGGGAAATCTTTGGATGGCTTTCCCTTTAGTGCCCCAAATGGAGTGGAAGATGTTGATGATTATTACCGTCAAAAAATAAGTGGTGTTCGAGTATCTAGAGTTGGTTTTAACATGAAAGATATTGTTCACAGAAATGTAGATGAAGTTTTTCAGAACTTTTGCAGCAAAGATAGAAAGCCTTTTGGACCTGGGATAAATAAAGACCCTAGCGTGGAGAAGCGGGAAGATAACCCTCAGATAGCATATCAAATAGTTGTAGGATTGATGGACTGCATGAGACAAACTGGTGGTGCTGCTCAAGAAGGTGATCCTTCATTGGTATCTTCTGCTATAGCTGCAATTGTTAATAGTGTTGGACAAGCCATTGCCATAATCCCAGATGTAACTGATAGCAATAACTTGAATGCTCCTTCGCCTTCTGGCTCACTACATTTTGCTCGGCGCATTTTGCGGATTCACTTGACTTGCCTATGCATATTGAAAGAAGCGCTTGGAGAACGTCAGAGCCGAGTCTTTGAGGTTGCTCTAGCCACGGAAACTTCTGCAGCTCTCATGCAAACTTTTGCTCCTGGAAAGGGTTCTCGAAATCAGTTTCAAGTATCTCCTGACTCCCATTTCAGTAATTCAAATTTGCCTAACGATGCTTCAAACAATTCCAACATAGCAGTTCTTGGAAGAGCTGCTAGAATAAAGGCTGCTGTTTCTGCACTTGTTGTTGGGGCAATTCTCCATGGAGTTGCTAGCCTAGAGAGAATGGTCACTCTCTTCAGACTAAAAGAGGGGATCGATCTGATTCAGTTTTCAAGGAGTCTGAAATCTACTATGAATGGAAATGCACGTTCAGTGGGTGTCTCAAAGATGGATAATTTGATTGAAGTATCAGTTAATTGGTTTAGGGTGCTTGTGGGAAACTGCAGAACAATATCTGATGGATTTATTGTGGATCTTTTAGGTGAAGCCTCAATTCTAGCGCTATCTAGAATGCAGAGGACGCTACCATTGAGCCTGGTCTTTCAACCTGCCTATTCTATTTTTGCATTTGTGATATGGAGGCCCATTCTTGATGCTACGATTGGAATACATGAAGATGTCCACCAATTACTAGCTGTCACTATGTGCGATACTGTGAAGCACCTTCCTTTTCGTGAAATATGTCTCCGAGACACTCATGGCTTGTATGATCTCATTGCTGAAGATACCCTCGATTCTGAATTTCTAACAATGCTGGAATCTGGTGGTTCAAATCTTAACATGAAAGCTGCAGCCATGGTCCCTCTCCGAGGTCGACTTTTTCTAGATGCCCTCTTAGATTGTAAAATGCCACCTGTGGTCAAGCTGGATGAGGGAAAATGGGTCTCTGGTCAAATTGAATTGAAGAAACAATGTGGAGAAAATGTGAAAAAGCTAATGAGTAAGCTTGTAAGTGTTTTGGATACCTTACAACCGGCAAGGTTCCACTGGCAGTGGGTTGAGAGGCTCCTTCTAAATGAACAGGCCGTTAGTGAAAAGATGATGGAGAATGATATCTCGTTGGCTGAAGCCATAAGATCTCTTTCCCCTAATCCTGATAGAACCACTGCTTCCGAAATCGAGAGCAACTTCATCCAAATTGTCCTCACCAGCCTGATGCTGCTCCGCTGTTTTCTGAACTGGTACATTCTATCACAAGCGAAATGGTTGCTAAGAGGTGCTGAAGTTCTGTATGGAAAGAAGTGTATTCGTCAAAAAATTATAAATTTTGCTGCTGAGCTTAAAGAGCTGTCACTGAAACCCCAACACTGGAAACCATGGGGATGGTGTCATTTTGATTTTGGTTCATCTCCAATGAGTAACAAAGGAAAAAAACGGAAATCTGAATCTCTGGCCCTTGAAGAAGGAGAAGTTGTTGATGAAGGGACCAATTCTAACCAGTTCAGGAAAGGATCTGGTCTTTTGGATGTTGAAGGATTTATTGTTAGTCAGCAGCATGTTACTGAGAGAGCTCTAATTGAACTAATCCTGCCGTGCTTGGACCGTGGTTCTAATGAGTTGCGTAATAATTTTGCAAGTGAGATGATCAAACAGATGAGCAACATTGAGCAACAAATAAATGCTGTTACTCGTGGAGTTGGCAAGCCAGCTGCATCTCCAACTCCTGTAGTTGCAAGTCCTGGTGGTAAAAATAGCAACAGAAAGAGTGGGAAAAATGGTAGTTCTGGAATTTCGAGACATGCTGGATCAGCTGATACAGTTCCACCTTCTCCTGCAGCGTTGCGAGCCTCCATGACTTTGCAATTGCAATTCCTACTCAGATTAGTTCCTAATGTTGGTTCAGATAGGTAATTCTTTCGTCTGGTTAATTTTGTATTATTGCTTAGCATGAAAGTTTATGTACATATACAACTTGCACCAAAAATCCAGGTTACTTATATTGCATAGTATCCTCATGTGTTCAAAAAAAGAAAGAAAAAAAAAATCTGCAAGAGCACCTTCCTCAAATGAAACTTTTGCTTTCTAAATTTGGAAGGGATTTTGTGTGATGTTTCTGAATAAGCAAGAAGATTCTATGCAATAACAATAACATAGGTCATTTGAGTAAGTTACATATAACCCAATGGACGTTCATTCATCTGATTATATTCTTGTCCCGGAGAATCTGATGTAAATGACATTGAAGGTCTCATAATTTAGTAGAGTTTTGCTTATCTGTCCTGACTGATTAGATTGATACTTTGACTTTGTCAATTACTGCTTTTATGGATTTTGTTACTGAAGCCTATGTATTAGTCCACACTCTTTTTTGTGGTTCCTAGAGTTATGTGAGTCTTCCTGTTG